>CAUYON010077561.1:0-10566 GCA_963573935.1 Arctocebus calabarensis | reverse complement strand
GTCCATGAGCAGATAACTTTTAGAAATGGGGGGGATAACATTTTATGGGGGACAAAGTATTAAATGGAGCTCCAAGAGTCCTAATCCTAATGCTATAATTCCTTTGGACTTGACATTTCACTCAGACTAATCACTTAAATGCGTCCTGACATTTTATATCTGGTCAGAGACCTATTACTCTCCACCCCACCCCCAATTAAAGGGAAATCATTTCTGAATCATTTATATTAAGGTTACATTTACTAGATGCCTTTTGCTTCTTGAAAGGTAAAACCTTCATATAAACACCAAGCCATTATTGCTATTTCCATATCTAGCAATGAAGTCTTTGGTGCATAATTTAAATAAATACTTCAAGTCAGCAGGTTTCAGAGTGTGGTCCCTGGACAGGTAGCATTGGCATCCCCTAGGAACTTGGTAGAAATGCAAATACTCTAGCCCTGGCCCTGACCTACTGAATGAGACACTGTGGGAGCGGGCCACAAGCCCTGCAGGGAGCCTGGCTCACTCTCAAGTTTAGGCACTACTGCATAGAGCTCTGTTGCTACAACATAAACACTCTTACAATTAAAAAACTAGTCAAGAAGACTTTATCTCTGGCAGAATCTTGCTCTGTACTTCTGCCACTATTCTACAACTACTGCTGCCTTATTAGTGATTAATATAGGCCAGGCATTGAGGTAAACACTTCTGTGGCATATCTCATCTTATTCTTCCAATAGCCCTATAAGATTGGCACTATTATTGGGCCCAGTTTACAGGAGACACAAGTAGAGAATACTTGATGGCTGAGGACACGCAGCTAAGAACTAGAGGAGCAAGAGTTTGAACCCAGGCATTCTGTATCCAGAGCCTGCAGCTGGGATGACAGCCTCCACGAACCTCGTCAGAGTACAGGACGGGTGTACTCCAAATAGAATTCCACCTTGAAGAATTAATCTTAAAATGTTCCAGTGCTACTAGATTTTATTTCTCGGTCATTCAACTTGGGTAAAGTATGAAGGAAAGTACCTTGATTCAACAGCACATTTTACAAAATCAAAATTCCTTACCACGGGAAATGAAATTTATAAGAAAAATCTAATTAATAAGACTTAAAATAGGCTATTCCCGCTGTATGTCACCGTATCTACACAATTATGAAGAGCTAGAAATAGGGCAGAATTGAAATCAGTCTACATACGGCCAATTGCCAGCGCAGTTGGGAAGTTTTACTTTTGTCAAAACCCTTCCGGATAGGAGGATTGACAAATATAAGATGAACACTTTGAAAACAGTATTGAACTTGCTTCCACTTAAAGAAACTAGTAAACATGCCCCCTGTGATATTGGTAGGGCTCAATTTATCTCCCAACTGTCACCACAAGCTAATGGAAGCCAACTCAGACCCTGCCAGCACTAGCTGCCCACTCTTGAAAAGTTATAAAAATAAGCTACAAAACGCTGCGGAAAGTACATTAAAAACGAACGCCCCTCCCCCCAACCCTATAGTTCTTGCCTCCTTATCTCTCATTATTTCCACATCTAGAAAGCCCAGTCATCTACCTGTTTTAAAGAATAGTCCCCATGGGTTGAGGAATTCTCAGGGCCCATCCCCTACTTTTCACATCTCTAAGGGTCCTTTCTGGTGGTTGCAGGCACAGAGGTTTCCCACTAGAATACAGGAATTCAAGTTGGGTTCTTTTTGTTGTTATTGCTGAGACAGAGTCTCACTATGTTGCCCTTGGTAGAGTACTGTGGCATCGCAGCTCATAGCAATCTCAAACCCTTGGGCGCAAGTGATTCTGTTGCCTCAGCCTCCCAAGTAGCTGGGACTACAGGTACCTGCCACAACGCCCAGCAATTTTTTTGTTGCAGTTATTTAGCTGGCCCGGGTTGGGTTCGAACCCGCCAGCCTTGGTGTATGTGACTGACGCCATAACCACTGTGCTACGGGTGCCAAGCCTCCAGTTGGGTTCTTAAAGGGGTGAATTCCCAACCTATATATAGGCTGACACGGTACTTGGGGAATGTGCAATGGGCAGTGTCATTTTAAGATCTTTATAAAGGCCTGCAATGCTCAGGTTTCTGGAAGCCACAACTTTTCACATTATATCTAACATATTAAATTATATCAAATGCATGAAATATTAAAATATATCCTCAGTATGAGTGTGCTACACATGTAAAAACATTCCTCAGTATTATGTATGTGTGTACATATGTATGTATATGTTGCATTTACATATTCTTGCTGTAAAGAATTTTTGGAAAGATTAAAATTTTTGACTATGATTAACATATTTAATTTATGATACTGAGTGATTTCTCAGTAATCATCATGCACACCCAGGAATTATTATCAAGTAAAAAAACACATTCTTGGGATTATTGTCAAATTAAGTGGACATTCATGAAGACTAGCATTAACAATGAAATTGACATAATATTGAGATTAGAAAATGTATATTAAAGTTATTGATTTATGATTTTATAAGAGTCTTTTTAATATTTTGCAAGTGATACAATCATTTTTTAAGTTCACAAACACTTGTACAGGCCCTACTGTGGCTACAGTGCCTGGCTAACAAAATGGCCTTGGCAAACGGAGCCTGCAAGCCCCGATTTCCATTCTGAAATTACTAATTCAGCCCTTGTGGACCCTGGCAAACACCTGACCAAAGGAACATCAATCAACATCAAAGACGTAATCTTCCTTTAAAGTGAATCATTATTTTTCTTCACAGGGGCTCAGCAGAATATGAAGACCTCGAGCAAAACATTTCTTTACCTTGGGAATTGAGATTTGGCAGATGTAGTTGGTTGGATTCAGGCATTTTTTCCAGAAATGGAAATGTCAGGGTTGCTTCTGGTTCTGGAGATTTTGGCTTTACCACCTAGACAGTGGGCAATGGACATAAATGTTATAAGTTTTATTTTTTAACAAATGTATAGGAGAAAAAAACTTCAGAGCTCATGGCCATCACGGCAATCAGTAAGCTTGCACGTACAACTTTTAAAGGGAATTTTTTTGTCCCTTCCCTAAAACACTTTCATGCTTTTTCCGTATTAACAGAGTGTCGATTTTTCAGAGAAATCAAATAAGAGCATAAAAATGTGATGATCACTTTTCTCCAAACCCAGTAGAAAGTATTTCCCTTTTTGGAAGTGGACATCACTCTTTCTCATTTTTATATTGACCAATCACATATTCTATCCTGAGGACCACACAATGCTGAATTAAAATGTCAGGAAATGAATGACAAAAGACTGCCACATAAGATAATTTTTAAAAAATCTTAGTAAGTGCTAAATGTTAACATAGTATTACCTGTTAAGGTACATTCTAGACACTGTATTAACTCCCATAAACTTATGCGAAACAAGTCAAAGAACAATATACTTTGCCTGTTGATAAAGAAGCATTATTATAAATGACCATTGGAAAAAGGTTCACACACTGACGCCCTATGGAATCTGTGAAGCTTGTTAGACTACTTGGCTTTATGGCAAACAGTTCTAAGATTCGAGGTTTTCACAATTCTTATGTGTGTTTAGAAATAGATTTTTCATGTTATTTCTATTAATTGTATTTTGTCTCTCCCTAATCTGAATGACCTTTAGCAGAGCACTTTTCTTCTGATTTGCTGCTTCCAATCAATTGATTGCTGGAAGACCAGATTGCCAAAGGTATTAAAACAATGTCTAAAATAAGATTCAGTAGACCGTGGGCATAGGTCCGAATGATAAGCATGGCTATATTAAGTTCACGTCCTTTCAACTTGTAGGACTTTGTCTGATTCACTCTCTGGCCAGTGACTGTGTTCCCGATGGATTAATTTGATAGCTAATGACCTCATGGTAAGAGAAAACTGTAGAATACTTGTTTCATCATAAGATGATCTATTATTTGGTCCTCAGAATAAACTGCTAGGATTTATTCTCAGTAGGATTTTATGTTTCTTTATAAATAATACATTTAACTCTAAAAAATCCTGAAGAAAATATAGTTAATCACTTCATTCTGCATTACAGAGGTCAAACAGATGTCCAATGAACTTCGTTGTTATACAGCAGAAGCTAAGATAGCAGAAGCTAAGATAGACTTACTAAAGTTGATAATGCTCAAGTCTCGTAAAGGGGGGCTGGCAAAACAGGTTTCAGATAATTCCTGGCTGTAAAAGAGCCGTTAATGGTCAGCAGAAATGCTCAAAATGCCCACTAAGAGTAAAGGTCAGCCTGTATATGTGGGTGTTTTGCTTTATAAAGGTAACACGTTTGAGTGAAATCAGAAAATAAGAGTTGTTGCAACTACTCTGAGTACTTTTCTCCCATTATCTAATCCCTTACTATAGAAGGAAGGGAGAAATGAACATGGTGAAAGTGAGAAAAACCAAGCTCAAGGACCACTATTCCACTTGGTCATCAGCTAGCAGGTCTTGGAATCTACAGAACAGAATCCGAGGGTGTTCGTACTTGGTACCACCGATCCCTATTGGTGATCCTTTAAAAAAAAAGTATTCTGAGAATAATGTTTACCAGATAGTCAAAGAAGAAAAACAAACAGCCAATCAAAGAACCCTTGGAAACAGTTTTTTCCATAGTTGGGTACAAGTAACATTGGTGGTCCAAAGACAGATCACGCAGATGAGATTATACAGATGAGGCACAATGACTATGGTTAAGTTATGGTATTCACTTAGTTTGTTTAAAAAATTTATTTCTAGAAATAATATAGAATTTTCCTTTCAGTTTAGGTTGAAGTGTAAAGAAAAGTGAATGTTGAAGTAGAATAAAGTAATGGGTACCAGTGTAATGTGGACAAGGCCAAACCTGCGAAGGTGGGAAATTCTGCCCGCTTGCAACATTTGACCTACATTTCAGTTCCCCTTTATGGACGTACAAACCATTCCTTCATTCTCTATGTAGAAACATAAGGACGAAATATCCAAAAGGCATCGAAGCAACAGGCCTTTTACTAAGAACACATCCATCTCCTAAGACCAGAGGCTGAATGGTGTTCACTGCTGAATATGCAGTTCCTAGAGAGTGCCTGGCACATAGTAGGTGCACAGTCAATACTGGCTGCATAAATGATGGCTAGAGTAGAACTAGAAGAGGGAAATTTTTCACTTTAAAGTAAAATTCAAATTGATGGGTAATTTTTAGAGGTAGAATAAATGCTACCCCATAAAATCCGCCAGGTGTGTAAGTCAAAAGTTTGTCAATTTGGTGACTCCTTAAAATTGCCTGGGAGCTTTAAAAAATGCAGATGCCTTGGTCCTGTCTTTAAAGATTTATCTGGTCTGGAACGGGCTTGGTACTTTTTAAATTCAGGGTAGGTCGAAGTTGAGAACTACTGGTATAAATGATGAAGACTTTTCAATTGTACCTGACAACAAGTCAAACAAACGTGAATGATTTGAGATGCCAAACCAGGAGGAAATTAATTAAAAACAAGACTTTAAAACCCATCATATCAGCATAACAATTTTCCAGGTTTCTTGTCATTCAAACCCAGAGGCATCAGGTGACTCATTACTATAAAATAGGTAAATCTTAGAAAGAGACTATTTAGTAAGTGGACAGGTTAAAAAGCAAGCAAGCAAGCTCACACACAGAAAACTAAAACCTAAATGCCAGGATTTATAACATAATTACATTTACTTTTTTCTAAATGTGTTGAGTTCTTTGAAACAAAAGATTAATGGTTTAAAATAAGTTTTAAAAGTTGTGGATAGAATATACACCAACTGTTACTATTAAAGCAGTAGGTTTCAGTGATTTTATTTTTCTTGTTCTAGTTTATTTGTAAATTTAAAAATATATTTATATGTATTACTTGATGTATTTGTTACATATTTATACCAGTTTCTATAGACCATATATAGTATATATACAGGTGGTATACAGGGTGGTACATAGTAAACTATTTTAAATTGCACATGAACTTTATGGCCACCTATGTATTCAATTTTTCACAATGATTAGCTGTATACACCTGTAGTATATTTGTATTTAGAAAAACTATCGATTAAAGATAGAAAAAGACACAGGAAAGAAAATAAATCTTCCTTGTTAACAACCACAGCCACAGCACATGGCTGCCACGTGAGGCCACAGCCACTTTGGGATTTAACCACGTGACTCCACCACGCACGTCACCTTTTGCGACAGCACCAGCTCCACCTTTCCACTCATTTCATTGTCTGGTTTCTTCTGCCCTTTTTCTTCTGGCACATCATTCTTCGGCTGGGGGCTGGAGGAAAGCTCCACAAAGGCCATGGTCGGGCTGCATCGAGTCACAGTTGTTGTAAAATGTTGTGGCTCTGAAATGGTGTTACATCGAGACATGTAAGGAAGAAAAAGCAAGCCGTGTTAAAGGGCTATTTATTCTGCAAAGCAGCGAAGTGTGTTTAGTCTACACCCTGTTCCGGCAGTAAGAAGCTGGATGAGGGTGTGAGGATAGGGATCCCAGAGCCTAAGATGGGGGATTTCTCAAAGCTCTTTCATGGTATCATATAACAGCAAGCAACATGAGACAGATCAAAATCAGCCCACCATGAAAACGGAAATTCTTCATAAAGGTCATGTTTACCTCTGTATTACATTACATGGAACAAAATGCTGACATAGAGTAATGACTACAACCATCGGGCTGGATAGGAGAACATCCCTGGCTAATTTCTACCCTACTTACTGAGAGGCAACCTGGCCCTCCCTTTCTTGTTTCAATCTGCCTTTTTAACACGACAATTTCTGAATTGAAATGTGGTAAGGATTGTGGGATACATATACATGGACGCATGTGTATATATATTTATATACATATATATGTATACACACATATTATGCAGTAAAAATAAAAGTGTTCTCTGGTTCACAGAGAAGAATTAGGTACACTTTCAAGAGAGTGGAAAAGTCAGCCCCTTAGGAGGCACATCAAAATGTGGAAGCACAGGCTGGGCATGGTGGCTCACATCTGTAATACTAGCACTTTGGGAGGCCAAGGCGGATGGATTGCCTGAGCTCGAGAGTTCAAGAGCAGCCTGAGCCAAAAAAAAAAAAAAGCAACAGCTCTACTAAAAAATAGAAAAAACTAGCTGGGCCTTGTGGTGTGTGCTTGTAGTTCTACCTACTAGAAAGGCTGAGGCAAGAGGAACACTTGAGCCCCAGAGTTTGAGGTTGTTGTGAGCTAAGACACCATGGCATTCTATCCACAGAATGAGGCTCTGTCTCAAAATAAATTAATAAAAAATATATATAATTAAAAAATACAGAAGCACAATCTAGTTTGAAAATACACATGCTATCATTTTAAAATGGTTATTTATTTGAAAATGACATTTAAAAATAATTTGATATTGGAAGAGAATGAGAAGTTTTAACATTTATGAAAAGAAGAAATGCATTAAAAATATTGATGAGACTGCCGCCCAAAATCAAACAATACTTTACAGAACAGCAGACCCCATTCTCTAAACGATGGATATAGTATATTCACACTCACTGTCCAGATTCATGGCGTTACTTTATTCTTTCAGGCTATTCACGAGCTTTGTCAGTTTAGCATCTGTTGTTGTATTACTCAATCCATGCCTTATCGATTGCTGCTACTGTTATTGATAAATCTGACCCTCAATTTTTAGCAATATTCATATGCCGAGACACAATATCCTTTGTGATCACAGAGATATGAATTCCAAGAAACAAAACAAAACTGACTCTCTTTAAAAAAAGCACACACAGTCAGAATTTCCCCAGGGAGCCACTAGGTGGCAGCACAACCACATCACTTGCAGAATCTAATAACCACCTTTTTGTGGCCCAGTAGGAAAAATTCTTGACTCTATTTCCACTATAACTTAAGATTTGTCAAGATTTACCTTAAAACTAGTCTGTTATGAAACAAACCTGATGAGACAAGTTCTGTGTTCCCTTCTCCAGGCTTTCCCCCATCATTCTCATCTTCTTGACCATTTGGGTCGCTTTCCTCAGAGGTTGCCTGAAAAAAAAAAAAAGATTTTTTTTTTTTACCCCTTTGAATAAATTATTTCTCTGAAGGTTCTAGGTTTCTTTTTTTCTTTGTTTCTGAGTCAAAGTCTCAAGCTGTCGCCCTGAGTAGAGTGCCGTAGTGTCACAGCTCACAGCAATTTCCCACTCTTGGGCTCAAATGATCTTCTTGCCTCAGTTTTCTATTTGTAGTAGAGACAGGGTTTCACTTTTCCTCAGGTTGGTCTCGAACCCGTGAGCTGTCTCACTGGAGTTCTAATTCATTCTCTTCCTTTCCCTCTTCCCCTTTCTCTCTCAGCCTATTCTTCCTTCACTGTTTCTAATCCTTTTCTTTTCATCAAAATATGGGTCATTGCGGAAGAATTCAGTAGGGTCCAGTTTTCATCTACCGGAGCGGAATCACTCTCAAATGCATCCCCTATTTCCACGGATTCACCAGTGCATTCTCTATTTACGTTGCATTTTCATCTCCAGCTGCAAGAGTTTATCAAACTTCAGTTCCGCACAGGTGACCAGGGGGGCCAGGGCAAATGGGTAACACTCAACACGCTAGTCTCACCTTGAAATCTGACAATTTCTGGTTATGAAGACAGTTTCCCCATTGCACAGAAGGAATTTGGAAGTGATCTTTGACTCACACCCCACTAGTGCTCATCATTGGCCACGTCCTACCAAGGTTCTCACACAGCAGTTTCCATGACCATCACTTCCTTCCGTTTCTATGGCTGGGCCTCAAGGTAACCTTTGTCCAGGTTCTCCTCTAACAGGGTCTCTGATTTATAGCTCACTGTCTACACTGCTTGGCCCTCCACCATCATGTTCCTCTCTCTAAGTGGCATCTCAGTTTATTCCTTTTGTGCCTGTGTCCCTCTCTTCAGTAGTACCACAGTTGTATCAGTTCTATATGCTTGATGGAATTTATAATAGCAAAAAAAGTTGGAACAGGCTAAATATCCAACAATTGGGGAACAGTTGAATTACTTTGTACCCATAAAGGGAATGTAATCACAAAAAATAAGATAGTGAATAATAGTTAATAATATGTGAAAATACTTATCATTTAATGTTATAAATGTTATACAGAAATATAAACTGTATACAAAATAAGCACTACTTATATAAGATTATATATAAGCCTGTAAATATACATACATATATGAAAATGTACATGAAGGCCGGATGTGGTGGCTCACGCCTGTAATCCTAGCATTCTGAAAGGCTGAGGAGCGTGGATTGCTTGAGCTCAGGACTGAGTGAGAATGATACCCCATCTCTAAAAAAAATAGCCAGGTGTTGTGGTGGCACCTGTAGTCCTAGCTACTTGGGAGGCTAAGGCAAGAGGATCACTTGAGCCCAAGAGTTTGAAGCTGCTGTGAGCTGTGATGGCACAGCACTTTACTGAGAGTGACATAGTGAGATGCTGTCTCCAAAAACTAAATAAATAAATAGTTCACAAAAAGACAGTAAGGAAATACAAAATGTTAATTGTGATTATTTTTAATGTGCTTAAATTTTGGATGGTTATTTCTTTTCTTTACGGATACCATAGAACCTCCATAGCTGACCGCCTCCCTACATTGCTCCTTTAAGTTAACCTAATTTTCATAGACTGGATGTGGACCACATGTACTTATCAGTACAGAAGGCCAAGTTCCTAGTGTTGACCACCTTGGTATGCCGATCGGTTTGTTACAGTCCCTTGGTCGGTTAACTTACAGAGGTTCTATTGTACTTTGTATATTCTAACATGTTCTACAATGACTATACACTGCTTCCATAACCAGAAAACAAATTCAGTGTAATCTGACATTGTCTTTCAATGACAGCCAATTAACTCTAGAATGAAGTTCAAAACTCTCCTGCTACTATGATAGTTGCTTGATAAAAATAAAAAGTTGAATTAAATACTAGCTAGAATATGCCTTGACAACTAAAGAGAACAAGTTAATAGCTGTTGTGGTTTTTAGATGTTTCCTTTAAAGAGCTGAAGTTGACTTTTTAAAGTGTATGTGAAATATTTCATATATTTGTAAAGGTTTCAAGGTAAATGCTAAAGCTGGTTTTGGGAGAAAGCATTATGAAATACTTCATAAAATATCATATCCCTGTGGTTTCTCTAGAAGCTATGGATTTACTGGTCTCTCCTAAGTGTATATATTTTACCCATAAATCAAAATTTGCCTCTCAAAAGGAAAGGCCTTTAATCCATTAATGGAAATTGTCATTGAATTATTTAAAAACAAAAAATTTTAAACAACAAGGCTTTCAAGTTTCTAAAAGATTCTACTATTGCATCTAGTAAGAAAAATGTGACTTCCCCTTTTGGAAATAGGAGATTTTTGAAATCCTTGTAATTAGATGGACATTTTCTAATGACAGATAATCATGTATCAGTTCTGGAAGAACATAGTACATTAAAATGCACTTTTTTTTTTTTTTTTGAGACAGAGCCTCAAGCTGTCGCCCTGGGTAGAGGGCTGTGGCATCACAGCTCACAGCAACCTCCAACTCCTGGGCTCAAGCGAGTCTCTTGCCTCTGCCTCCCAAGTAGCTGGGACTATAGGCGCCCACCAC
>CAUYON010077560.1:0-10295 GCA_963573935.1 Arctocebus calabarensis | reverse complement strand
CCTATTACTGATTACACTAATCAGATTTATGTTTTCCAGAAATGTCATCAAGCCACACGCAATAAAGATGGTTCCAGTCCATGAACCCCTGTTATCACTCTCCCTCTGGAGAAACCCTGTGGAGCCCCCTTCTATCATCACCTGATTCAGCAGAAAGCAGTTAGATCGAGTCTTCGCCCTTTTTCCCTAATGGCAGTTAGAGTTTCTACTCGGAGAAGGAGAATTGACGCAAGACATTTGGCGCCCTATCCAGCTCAGTGGAGCTGGCGGACCTGCCGTCTCCTCTTTGGTGGTGTCGGTGCTGAGGCAGCCAGCTGAAGAACCAGCGGGCTGGATAACAGGCAAGGAGGGGGACCTCCAATCTCCACGGGAGGCTCCAATAGCCAAAAAGGCTGGACAACTGCTGAGGAGACATCTGTGCCTTGGTGTCTCTTTCACTTTACACTTAGGACTAAATGTAGAACCCCCATTTCCTATGCCTAGGTCAATTTCATGTGAATTTCCTAGGCCTCAATTCCATGAATGGACTGTATCCATTCATTGATACATTCATTCACCTTGCACCTTGCCCCCGGGAAGGGACTGTGTTCATTCGTTTCCTGGCAAGGAACCCATACACCTATATATACCCTGAGACTAAAAGCCTAAAGAGGGAGACCGGGGAAAGACTGGGAGAGAAACGGAGAGAGCTTTTCTCTCCCCACTTGAGTTCTCTCTCTCTACCAGGAGCTTTAGTGTTTTCTGTATTCTTTTCTGTAAATAAATTCTGTCTTACCACTGGAAAAAAAAGAAAAAAAAGAAAACATTTCAGATTTCATATGAAACCAGCACATTGTACTCCTTGTTTGCACTAATGTACACAGCTATGATTTAATTAAAAAAAAATTTAAGAAATTAAAAAAAAAAAAACTTCCTCTGAAGTTACAATATCAAGCCAGTAAGGTATTGTTGATGGGATAGACACATAGATCAATGGAAGGGAAAGGAGAACACAGAAATAGACCCACACAAATATGTAAAACTGATTTGGAGAAAGGATCACCTCTTCATCAAATGGTGCAGTAAGCATTTAACTCAGGTTTTAGGTTTTCAAACTCTGCACATTCCAAAGAAATGATTGGCCCTTGACTGGCTTATAGAGATAGGAATCCTCTAAACTCTTAGATCATCCTGTTTGATAAGAGTATCCTTGTATACCTGTGGCTACAGCCATGCTAGCTAGTTTATGCTAGCCTGCTAGCAATATGATTTATTACAGGACGTGGGAGGCTTTGATCACTCTGTATCAGTTTAACCGCTGGAGGGGCTAAAGATTGTGGAGGAAAGCCACACAGTGACAGACCCCCAATAAAATCCTGCGCACAAACCTTGGTTGAGCTCCTCTGTTCAGTAATATTCTATACAACCTGTCACATGTTTTCACTGCGAAATTAAATGCTTTCCATACAACCCATTGGGAAAGGACAATGGGACTCTGTTCCATGTGCCTTTTACCTTTGCTGATTTTAATCTGTAGCCTTTCACTATTATTAACTGTTAAACAGCTACTCTAAGTTCTGAGTCCTTCCACTGACTGATTAAACCTGAAGGTGGTATTAGGAAAACTGAACATAGTTGGCATCAGAAAAGTAGGATTTGCTAGAATGATCCTGACTCACTGAAACATGGCAAAAGCATAGTTTGGGGAAGAGAAGAATGACGGGGGGGGGGGGTTTGATAAATTCTTGAATTCTGGATAGCTACCAGTTCACCCATCATGTGCAAGAGCTGTGCCACAATCATTATCAGAGGCAAAAGTTAGCCATGGAATTTAGAAATGATAAAATCAACTCTCAAAAGTTGCCTCGTTAGCTACATAATAAAATGTAAAGTAACAAGAACCAAGTTAAATATACAATCCCTTGGTTCTTGTCTATAATAGCTAAAATGAAATAAGGAGCATATTGGATCAGATCCTGATGCTGTGCCAATCTCAGATTTCAGACAATCCCAGCCATAATCACTAGCCTCAGGGCTTCTATCAAAGGGGAAAGAAAATAATGCTGAAACGGACAATTACAGTGACTTACAGAAGACGATCAAAAACAAGGAGTCACAAGACTCATCCCCAAAAGGTAGACATTTTTTAGACAGTAAATTAGAAATGAGAAAAATAAAGAACATATTGATAGAGATAAAACAAAGATTTTTATGCAGCCCTACTGGAGGTTGGGTGAACTGATGCTAGTTCCTGACAGTCCCCCAAAATTCAAGACCCTAAACCAAGAGACTAGTCTTACTCTAGTTTGGAAGAATTTTTAAAGCTGGAAGGCAAAGATAATAATGAGAAACTCAAACTTGAAATTGCTCAGGACAATGGTTCAGCAAATTAATCAGAGTAAGGATTAAGGAAAGGGTAAAGGTTTCTTGACCAACCCTCGGACCCCAGGCCATTGGCACATTTGTGGGGAAAATGGCCAGGGGATAAAGAGCTTTCCTTGGACTCCCTGATATGAGACTCCAGCATTGTGTGATTCTAAAACCTAGTGGTGATGTCCTAACAGGAGCTACAGTGCCTTGGTGTCTCTTTCACTTTACACTTAGGACTAAATGTAGAATGGGAGAATGGGAGATATAGTGGTTGATGAGACTAAAATAAATGTCTGGATAAGAACTGGGATGTTTGAACAAAGTGATGTTTGTATAAAGTGCTGTACAAAGTGATTATGTCTCATTTACTTGAATATATTAATGGAACATTGTGATATAATAAGAACTACTACATATATATTTGGTCCTGAACCCTAGTTCCTAATATAGAACTCCTATCTTTTGGAATGTCCTAAGTGACAGAGGAGCATCTTTTTTTCCAAGGTGACCCTAGATGACTTCTGGATGGCCTCAGGATGGGGGTGAAGGGTCAACAGAAACACCTCAGATTAAAGGCTTGAAACTGTCAGCCTTATCTCCTATCCTCAAAGAAAGGGTAAAGGACTGAAAATTGAGTTAATATTTTATCATGATGAAGCCTTCACAAAAATACCAAAAAGAGTCTAGAGAACTTCTAGGAGGGGGACACAACCCAACTTCATGAGGACAGAAGCTCCTGTGCTCGGGATCCTTCCAGACCTTATCCTATGTACCTTCTCATCTGTCTGCTCTTCTGTATCCTTTATCATATCTTCACCTGTCTGCTCTTTTGTATCCTTTATAATACACTGGTAACCATAAGTGTTCTCTTGAGTTCTGTGAGCTGTCAAAGCAAGTTATTAAACCCCCAATTTGTAGCCAACTCAAACAGAAATATGTGTAACCTGGGGACCAATGCTCATAACTGGCATCTAAATGAGGTAGTCTTGTGGGACTGAGCCCTTACTTTATCTTAAATCTATATCAACTCCATGTAGTTTGTGACACTAAATTGTGATACCCAGTTGGTGTCCAGAGTTGGAGAATTAGTGTGGAAAAAAGTCCCCAAACATTTGGCACCAGACGTGCTCTATGTGTGAATTTTTAAAAAAAACTGTTTTCCTTTCTAGATTCTTTTTAGATGGCTACCTTGTCTAACTAAGGAACACTTCTCCTACCTAATATAATAAAACTTATGACGTCTAAGTTCACCTTTTGGCCAGTATTAAGTAGACATGCAAAATGGTAAACAACACTGACCAAGCCTACACAGGTTATTAATTTGAAACAGCACAAAATAGCTGGTGGGCAAAGAGATTTTCACTTTAATTAATGACATGTTAGACGCTAGAGTCGTGGAACTAACAAATTCTCTGTACAATATATGGCCCAAGGAGCACTTAACTCAGATAAGGGCTTATGGCAAAAGCTCGTGAGTGCCACCCAGTGGCGACCACTGGGACTTGAGACAAGAAAATTTCTAGAAGCAGTGCTACAATGCATGCTCTTTGGTAGACAATTACTAAATTACCATTAAGCATTAATTGAAACTGCCCCCAAAGACTGAATGCTATAAAGTAATCTTGAAATCTGCCACACCCATAATGACTTGGGTAATGTCACAGAAAAACTCCAATAAGAGTTCTGTAATAAAATAGTTTATGGTTTATGTAGGATCATGATACTGAGTAAATGCAAAGAGGTACTCGCTGTATTCACATGCAGGTATTCTCCTTTCCCCTAGGACTAGCTTTGGCACCCCGAGGATGTGCCATATCTATGGCCACATGAACAGTACCCTATTAACAGCTCTCAATTGGGCATCACAGAGCTGCTCTGTTTACAGATGGCAACACCAAGATCCAAAGGCCACTACACTCTTACCAATGAATGAGAAAACTGATTGAAAAGGTAAGAACAAATAAGTCCAGTGAGATAAGTTGCACACTATGTTCCTTCTTGTGATGGAAGAAGTGAACAATGACAGGAGCCCCTATGTTGGGGTTTTTATTGACTCCTCCATGGTGGTCAATGGCCTGGCCATGTGATCAGAGAGAAAACGGCAAACTGGGCTATTAAAGGGATGCCACTATGTGACACAGCATTTAAAGAACACATTAAAATAGGACATGTCCATGCCGACTTGAAGGAACCCTACAAGGACCAACAGTGATTGGACCCAGTAGGTAGATATCTTGGTGCACTCACTCAAGGTTGTTACCTCGGTAGAAATATACCTCAATTCCAAAGAAATGCCAAGAATTTTCCAGGTGCTAGCAAACAACTCCTACCCACCTCTCACCAGAACTCGGAAGACCTGTCATTTTCTTAAAATGCCATTACCTACGAGACATTTGTAACTGGGGAAAACTTCAAATTATTTAAACATGGCAAATAACATCACTAAACTCATAAGTAGTCTGTATTTAAAAAAAAAAATCTCCACTGGCAATCTCATCACGGAGAATCTCTACCACTGCTCTTCGACACTCACCTCCCTCCAACCCCTCGGCCCACGGACCCCACGCCAACTCCACCACCTCCCAGCATCGAACCCTGGGAATATCACCACGGTACCCAGAGATTCGCCCGCCAAAGGCCCTTCTGTTACCCTACGTAGCCCCAGTTCCAGGCCCAGACGTTACTAACCGCACGCAGTGTCTCAATAAGCAAACAAGATTCCCTAATCTCAGATGTCTTGCCCAAAATAACCAGCTCTTAAAATTAGGCGAACTTCCGGAATCTCTCCGTTACGTCAGGACTGTGGGGCCGCCCAGCCCAGCTGCGCATGCTCAGTGTGGTCCTGAGGCCCGCGCCTGCCAATAACAAACATGGCACCCGCCAGCTGCTCAGACTGAAGGATAAGATGGCGGCACGCACTTTCTAACTCTGCTCCGGAAGCCATAATGAAGAGGTGTTTGACCGTACTGGCTGGCTGTCCTGGGGAACTCAGAGATTCTCTCCTGCGGAAGTGCAGAATAGGGAGATTTGGATCTATATTCCGCCTGGAGGAAATTTGGATTGAGACCTGCAAAAAAGTACTGGAATGGAAGACGGCGAAATCGAGTCAAAGCCCCGGGCGGAGACTAGACCGAAGGCTGCGGAGGGCGCCTGCGGGAGCCAGCTGTGGGAGGACGCGCCGACATCAGACAGTGGGCTGGCGGGGGCAGGACTGGGCGGTGTGAGGCAGGGGGCAACCGCGGGCCGCGGGTCGGGGCTCTGGGCAGAGGCCAGGCGCGGGTTTCACAGCCGTCCGCGCACGGTGGATTCACCTGCGGCCTGGCGCTCCCTAGGGGTGTGGGGGACCAGAGCTCATCGCTCTGAGTCTTGGTTTCCTCGCTTGCACCATGGAGACAAGAACAGTGCCCTTTACCTGGGTTATGTGAGAGTCAAAACCGGCCAGGGATGTGGTGAGGGGTGCACGCTCAGAGCAGGACCCACTGGAGAGGCCTCGGGGTGGAGCTGCTTCCCTCATCACTGTCCAGTTAGGCTGTAGAGACAAACTCGTGGGACCCAGAGTGACCAGGTAATTGGTCCTGATGGGAAGCTGCGGGTAGCAGGCTCTGTATGCAACGTGTCACATGGCCCATTTGTCAGATGAGGAAAACTTAAGTCTCAGCCTCTCATGCCTGACATTTAACCCATTTGGAACTCTCTGTGTTGTATTTGTCACCCCAATGGATTTGCAGCCTCATCAAGCTAGGGGGAGGAAGAAAACAATAGCTGAGGGATGTTTATGTGGGAAATACAGCTTATACCAGAAATAGTCTAAAGGAAGTTAAAACAATTCCACTTACAATGGCATAAAAAATAAGTTAATACATACGAATAAAATTAGCCAAGGAGGCAAAAGACTTTTAAAATAAAAACTACAAAACATTGCTGAAAGAAATTAAAGACACATAAATAGAAAGAAATCCTGTGTTCATGGATTCAAAGTCTTAATATTATTAAGATGTCAATACTACCAAAAGCAATCTATAAGTTCAATGCAATCCCTATCAAAATCCTAATGATGCTTTTTGCAGAAATAAAAAAAATCCATCCTAAAATTTACATAAAATCTTAAGGGACTCTAAAGAGTAAAAACAATCTAGAAAAAAAAAAGAATAAAGTTGTATTCACACATTCTTGATTTCAAAACTAACTTTAAAACTATAGCGATCAAAACAGTATGGTACTAGCATAAAGAGAGACATACAACCCAAAAGAATAGACTAGAGAGCCCAGAAATAAATCCTTGGAAATATGGTCAAATGATTTTTCAACCAGGGTGCTAAGATCATTTAATGTATAAAGACTTTTCTTTATTTTTAGAGACAGACTGTCACTTTGTTGCACTCAGTACAGTGCCATGGCGTCACAGCTCACAGCAAACTCCAGCTCTTGGGCTCAGGTGATTCATTTGCCTCAGCCTCCCGAGTAGCTGGGGGTACAGGTGCCCACCACAATGCCCAGCTATTTTTTTTGTTGCAGTTTGGCCAGGGCTACGTTGGAACCTGCCACCCTCTGTATATGGGGCCTGCGCCCTACTAACTGAGCCACAGGCACCACCCGCATAAAGACTTTTCAACAAATAGCATTGAGAAAACTGAGTACAGTGCATCTATATGTAAAGAAGTTGGTCTCTTGCCTTATACTATATACGTAAATTAACTCAAAATGTATCAAAGGCCTAAATATAAGACCTAAAACTATAAAGTCTTAGAAGAAAACATAGAGAAAAGTATTATGACACTGGACACGGTAACGGTTTCTTGGATATCACCAAAAGCACATGATACAAGAGAATAGATAAATTAGACTTTATCAAAATGAAAAACTTTGTGCATAGTTTGTGAGAAAGTATTTGCAAATCATATATCTGATAAGGGATTAAGATGCAGAATACATAAAGAACTGCTACAACTGAACAACAAAATCTGAATCAATAATGAGCTAAAGGTTTGACTATAGGTATTTCACCAAAGAAGATATACAAATGGTCAATAAGCACAAGAAAAGATACTCAATGTCACTAATTATTAGGGAAATGCAACCCAAAACCACAATGAGATATAATTCCACATCCAATAGAATGTGTATTATCAAAAAAAAAAAAAAAAAAGAAGAAGAAGAAGAAAGAAAGAAAACAAATATTGGTGAAGATGTGGAAATATTATGTAGCAGCCCGTATAGCCTATGGCTAGGAGGAGTGAGAGTTATAAGAAATACCTGTATCATTCAATAATGGAACACCTTGGTGAAAAGGGCATGGAGAGGGATTTAGCTCTCCTGCCAAGTATGCGAGCTCGCAAGATGAGCGCAGTGGTGAATTGGCAGTCTCTACACCTGTAGTGTTGAGAGGCACGAGATCAGCCTTAAATTAGGCTGGAGGAGAAGGCAGTCAGGAGCATGGGCTCCCACTTATTCTGACTCTGTCTCCTCTCCTGCCTGCAGAACACCAGCATGGCATCTCTGCTAAAGATTACCAAGCTCTACTAAAGACTAAGATCTATCTATTCTAAGACTGCTTTACTCTCTCTAAGTGTCTCTCCTCTCTCTCTCTCTCTCCCTCTCTCTCTCTTAGATAGCCCTCAGGCACCTAAGAGCAATTATACCTGAGCAAGGTAGCTTAGCGGTCTGTGACTGGAACCTTCTTAAGCTGGGCTGAGACCTGGACAGTCCTGGGCCCTGACAATATTAGAACATTTGTGCATTGCTGGCAGGAATATAAAATTCTGCAGTCACTGGTTAAAAACAGTTTGGCACGTCCTCAAAAAGTTAAACACAGAATTATCATACAATCCAGTGATTTCACTTCTAGGTACGTATCCCCAAACAATTGAAAGTGGGGACTCAAATAGATACTAGTACATCAATAATAAGAGCAGATTTCACAATAGCCAGAAGGTAGAAGCAACCCTTTTCTTCCAGTTTTCAGTCTCTCTTATACTGTTAAGAGGATGTAATGCAAGACAAAATTTTACATTTGGACAAAGTCCAGTTATCATTTTGCAAAAGTGATTGTGCTGGCTGCGCCTGTGGCTCGAGTAGGGCGCTGGCCCCATATACCAAAGATGGTGGGTTCAAACCTGGCCTCGGCCAAACTGCAAAACAGAAAAATAGCCAGGTGTTGTGGCAGGCGCCTGTAGTCCCAGCTACTCGGGAGGCTGAGGCAAGAGAATCACCTAAGCCCAGGAGTTGGAGGTTGCTGTGAGCTGTGTGAGGCCACGGCACTCTACTGAGGGGGATAAAGTGAGACTCCGTCTCTACAAATAATAATAATAATAATAAATTAATAAAATAAAATAAATAAAAAATTTTAAAAAGTGATTATGCCTTTTGGTGACATGTCTTCCTATCTAAGAATTAGACTGAGCATGGTGGCTCATGCTAATAATCCCAGCACTCTGGGAGGCTGAGACGGGATGATCACTTGAGGCCAGGAGTTCAAAACCAACCTGAGCAATATAGTGAGACCCCATCACTACAAAAAACTTTAAAATTAGCAAAGCATGGTGGCACACATCTGTGGTCCCAACTACTCAGGAGGCTGAGGGGGAAGGATTGCTTGAGCCCAGGAGTGTGAAGTTATAGTGAGCTGTGTATGAGCTATTATGTTCCAGCATGGGAGATAGAGCAAAACCCTGTCAAAAAAAAAAAAAAAAAAAAGAAAGAAAGAAAGAGAAAAGAAAAAAGAAAAGAAACAGAATTGTTTACAAAGTTTTAGGTCTGAAGAATTTCTCATGAAATTTCATATTTTGAACAGGCACAGTCCATGTAATCCCAGCTGCTTGGGAGGTTGAAGTGGGAGGATTGTTTAAGCTCAAGAGTTTGAGCCCAGCCTGGACAATCTAGCAAGACTCTCATTTCTAAAAAATAAGTGATAAAAAGTTAGATTTCATTCATATTTTTACATTTACATTGATATCTTTGATCAATGTTTTCTTTGCATAAAGTGTGAGTTAGATTTAATTTTATCATTTTGTCTGAGTATATAATTGCTGTAGAACCATTTATTTGAAAAGAACACCCCTCTACTATTCAGTTGATTTTGCACCTGAATTGTCAAATATTGGTTGGTTGTAATTAATATTCATATGGATCTATTCCTGGATTCTCAATTCTGTTCCAATTCTCTGCCAAAACTACACTGTCTTGATTTCTGCAGGAATATAAGAAGTGTAAAAATTGGTTACAACAATTCCTCCCAATTTATCTTTCTGCTTCAAACTTACTTTAGTGAGCCATGTTAAAGAAAAAATTACTCATGACACTTGTTAAAGAATGGTAAGGCACATTTTATTCAGAGGGACTACTGCAATACATATAGGGACTAGTGCAATGAGATTTTGCAGTAGAGGACAGAGATTAGACTCAGCTTTAGTGAAGATTTTATAGCCTCAGAGAAAGAGAGAGGGATTGTGAGTGGATGGAAAATTACTAAGAGGGAATATCAGGGGTAAGAGATATTTTGGCTAAACCACCATAACAAGATCCTGGCTGAAGGCAGGCTGGAGTCATTAGACATTACCTGCTGAAGGTGGAGGATGAGGAATTCAATTACATATCAATGGTGATCAGGTATCAGGATAAGGGATTTTGGCTCAATTGACTTAGCAGGTTTCTTGCTAAAATTGGAAAGTACACAGAAGGCCAAAGCCAGGGTTTAGTTGAAAAGAGAATTCAGAGGAGCCTGACTAGAGTTTGGTTAAGAAGAGAATCTTTTTTTTTTTTGAGACAGAGCCTCAAGCTGTCACCCTGGATAGAGTGCCATGGCTCTCTCACAGCTCACAGCATCCTCCAATTCCTGGGCTCAAGTGAGTCTCCTGCCTCTGCCTCCCAAGTAGCTGGGACTACAGGTGACCGCCACAATGCCTGGCCATTTTTTGGTTGCAGCTGTCACTGTTGTTTGTCGGGCCCGG
>CAUYON010077554.1:0-42579 GCA_963573935.1 Arctocebus calabarensis | reverse complement strand
CTGGCTGTGTTTCTGTTTTGCACTTTGGCCAAGGCTGGGTTTGAACCCGCCACCTTCAGTACATGGGACCGGCGCCCTGCTCACTGAGCCACAGGTGCCAACCCCCCAAATTAGTTATTTTATTTTATTTTATTTTATTTTATTTTTTGAGACAGAGCCTCAAGCTGTCACCCTGGATAGAGTGCTATGGCATCACAGCTCACAGCAACCTCCAATTCCTGGGCTCAAGTGAGTCTCTTGCCTCTGCTTCCCAAGTAGCTGGGACTACAGGCACCCGCCACAACGCCCAGCCATTTTTTGGTTGCAGCCGTCATTGTTGTTTGGCGGGCCCGGGCTGGATTCGAACCCGCCAGCTCAGGTGTACATGTCTGGTGCCTTAGCCTGTTGAGCCACAGGCGCCGAGCCCAGGTCCCAGGAATTTAAGTCTACAAATTCCTAAGAGCTGAGTCACCATGAAGCAGACCCTCCAGGTATATCCTTGGGGTCTCCTTGAGAAGACCTCTGTTCTCTTAGACCTCACCCTTCCAAGGTATCCTCTCTTACTACCACTTTGAGAGGCTGAAAGGGTAGATTGCTTGAATGCAGGAGTTCAAAACCAGACTGAGCAAGAACAAGACCCCATCTCCCCATCTCTACTAAAAATAAAAAAATTAGGCAGGGCGAGATGGCTCATGTCTGTAATCCTTGGATGGGAGCCTTTGGGAGGCTGGGGTGGATGTTTAAAACCAAGAGTTTGAAACCAACCAGAGCAAGAATGAGAGCCCGATCTCTTAAAATAGCCAGGTGTTGTGGCAGGCACTATAGTCCCAGCTGCTAGGGAAGCTGAGGCAAGAGGATTGCTTAAGCCCACGAGTTTAAGATTGCTGTGAGCTATAATGCCATGGCACTCTAGCAGGGGGCAACAGAGTGAGACTATGTCTCAAAAATTCATTAATTGGGTGGTGCCTGTGGCTCAAAGGAATAGGGCCCTGGCCCCATATACTGGAGGTGATGGGTTCAAACCTGGCCTCAGCCAAAAACTGCAAAAGAAAATAATAATAATAAATAAATTAATTAATTAATTAAAGGTAAAAAATTGGCCAGGCATTATGGTGGGCACCTATAGTCTTAGCTACTTGGGAAGCTGGGGCATGAGTATGGTTTGAGTCCAAGAGATTGAGGTTGCTGTGAGCTATGATGCCATGGCACTGTACCTTGGGTGACAAGAGTTAGATTCTGTGTAACAAAATAAAAAAAGGGGCTTGGCACCTGTGGCTCAAGCGGCTAAGGCGCCAGCCACGTACACCTAAGCTGGTGGGTTCGAATCCAGCCTGGGCCTGCCAAACAACAATGTCGGCTGCAACCAAAAAAATGGCCGGGTGTTGTGGCGGGCGCCTGTAGTCCCAGCTACGTGGGAAGCGGAAGCAGGAGACTCGCTTGAGCCCAGGAATTGGAGGTTGCTGTGTGCTATGATGCCACAGCACTCTATCCAGGGTGACAGCTTGAGGCTCTGTCTCAAAAAAAAAAAATAAAAAAATAAAAAAAGAACCACCTGGAAAATCTTTACAAGCCACAGAAGTCTCTACCCTAGCCCAGACCTATTAAATCAGAGCTGCTGGGCTTGGGTTCTATGCAGGCAAACTGAATGCACAGGGAGAACCAATCTGCGGACAGTGATAAAGCAGGAAGTCCCAAGCGGAGACTAAATCACCCCAGATACCTGCTAAAGTTCAAGTGCCAGCCTCCATGGAGGAAGTGAGTGGAGAGAGGGACCAGGGCCATCTCTGCCTTGAAAACATTCTTCAGAGCACTTTGGGAGGCCAAGGTGGGCAGATTGCTTAAGCTCATGAGTTTGAGATCAGCCTGAGCAAGAGCAAGACCCCATCTCTACTAAAAATGAAAAACTGAGGCAAGAGAATCGCTTGAGTCCAGGAGTTTGAGCTTGCTATGAGTTACGATGCCACAGCACACTACCCAGGGCAACAAAGTTTAACTCTGTCTCAAAACAAACTGGGGGTAGGGGGGCAGGGCTTAGAATATACCTCTCCACAATGATGCCCTGCATTTTAAGACTAACCAAAGACCTCCTAATATTTCCTCAGCCTCTCACCAGGCTGCGGGCCAGGTTGGAGTCTGTCCCCAAGGGCTCCAAACTCAGGGGTAGGAAATTGTGTCTGCCTGGACGTGCACATCCTTGCCACCCCCAGCCCACCAAGAACACCAATTTGCATCTGAAATCAATCGATCCTCAGAGAGGTAGACCAGAGAAACCACCCCCAATACAAAGGGTGGGATTTGGGGTGACTCCACTCCCCAAATGTGGAACCTGTAGAGGTATTTGTTAAAATGTAAATTCAAGGGCCTTAAAAATTTTTAAAGTTGTACGAGAAACAGGTTGCCTGGAGCCAAAAGGATTACCTTTTACATGCAAATGAAAATAATGAATCTTCAAGTGCGGTTATTGTCAGGGTGATGAGCTAACTCAGGCTGGAAGGGAGGGGGCCTCCTGGGTGGGCCCCAACACAGGCTTTAAAAAAAAAACCAAAAACCAAAAACCCACAAACACACAACCAGAGCAGAGAAGAAAAGGACCAAAAGGGGACGCAAGAATCCCGGGGAGTGGACTAAAGGGACCATCTCAGGGGCAAGTCGCAAAAGTACCAGATTCCTGGAGCTAAGGGTGATCAAGGAAGACACTTAATTCCCACAGAAGACTGAGGAGTCACCTGGGACAAAAATAAGGCTCGAACATACTATCTCAGAAACTGAACCCAGGAACTCAACAAACCTGCCTGACCATGCTGGGCCTCCTCTCCTCCAGGGCTTCCCAAACTCGGGATATTAACTCATTTCCAAGAATAGGCTCAACTGTGGATTTCCTGATCACAGGGACTAAGCGGAGTTCTACTTTGATATCTCCAGTGCCTGACATTTACTGAGTGTTTGCCAATGAAGGAATGATTGATTCTTGGACTCTCTCATTTATTCACCAAATCTGGGATCCTGCTATATGCCTGGCAATGTACTGGGTACGGGACATAATGGTCTCTGCCCTCATGAAGTTTATAGTCTGCACATATAGGAAGAGACAGAGCATGAGAAAATGATTGATTAATTAATTACATGGAAATAGTTACATTTAGAGTATGGAAGGATAAGAATAGCATAAGAGGGATGAGGGAGCAGGTGGGTTTTAACAGGACAGTTTCCCAAGAAAGTGACATTCACGGCTCAGCGCCTGTGGCTCAACAGGCTAAGGCGCCAGCCACATACACCTGAGCTGGCAGGTTCGAATCCAGCCAGGGCCTGCCAAACAACGACGGCTGCAACCAAAATATGGCCGGGCGTTGTGGCAGGCACCTGTAGTCCCAGCTGCTTGGGAGGCAGAGGCAGGAGACTCGCTTGAGCCCAGGAATTGGAGGTTGCTGTGAGCTGTGATGCCATAACACTCTATCCAGGGTGACAGCTTGAGGCTCTGTCTCAAAAAAAAGAAAGTGACATTCACAATGAGGTCTGGAGGATGGGTAGGAGTTAGCAAGAGGGAGAAGCAATGTTCCAGGCTAAAGGAAAAGCATCTGCAAAGGTCCTGTGGGGGAAAGTTTAAAGAATTGAAAGAAGGAGTGGTGCCTGTGGCTCATCGAGTAGGGTGCCAGCCCCATATACCGAAGGTGGCAGGTTCAAGCCTGGCCTCGGCCAAACTGCAAAACAGAAAAATAGCCAGTTGTGGCAGGTGCCTATAGTCCCAGCTACTGGGGAGGCAAGAGAATCGCCTAAGCCCAGGAGCTGGAGGTTGCTGTGAGCTGTGTGACGCCACAGCACTCTACCGAGGGCGATAAAGTGAGACTCTGTCTCTACAAAAAAATAAACAAACAATAGCCGGGCATTGTGGTGGCACCTGTGATCCCAGCTATTCAAGAGGCTGAGGCAAGAGAATTACCTAAGCCCAGAAGTTGGAGGTTGCTGTGAGGTGTGATGCCAGGGCACACTACTGAGGGCAACAAAGTGAGACTCCGTCTCTTAAAAAAAAAGAAAGAAAGAAAGGTGAAATGAAGAACACGACATAATGCCAAGTGAGAGGTAACAGCTCATTACTTCCAACTGGAAGCCCGGCCCCATCAGAGACAGAAAGAATAGAAGGAATCCATTGCAGGGAATTTAGAATAGATTTGCGTCCTCTCACCTGTGTACCCTTTGCTGCTCTTCCCAGGGTTCCAGGCCCTGCCTTTCCCCAGCTCCTGAACCTGGCTCCAGGAGCAGCCCTTCTCCCTGGGACCGACGGCTGATTACTGCCTATACTGAATGTGCAGTGACTTCCCACCAGGTGTCCATAGAAGTGGTGACAGGGGACTCTTGGAAGGGACTCATCACTGGTGAGTCACCTGAGCAGAGTAGGCCACCTGAGGAGCCTTTAGGAGACCTCAGACATTTCTGTCTCAGTGAAGCTAAAACTTGAGGCCTCTGCAGAGTAGAATAGGAAGCAGCAGATAACTTCTGGTCAAGGGGCCAGGCAGGAAATTGGCTTCAGAGGAGATAGATGCCCAAGGTGGGCGCCTGGGGGAGCCACGCCCTGTTGTAAGCAAGCTTAAGATGAAGAAATCAGCCTTAAGAACTGGCTCGTGGGGTGGCACCTGTGGCTCAGCGGGCTAAGGCGCCAGCCACGTACACCTGAGCCGGCCGGTTCAAATCCAGCCCGGGCCCGCCAAACAACAATGACGGCTGCAACCAAAAAATGGCCGGGCGTTGTGGCGGGCGCCTGTAGTCCCAGCTACTTGGGAGCCAGAGGCAGGAGAGTCGCTTGAGCCCAGGAATTGGAGGTTGCTGTGAGCTGTGATGCCATAGCACTCTATCCAGGGGGACAGCTTAAGGCTCTGTCTCAAAAAAAAAAAATCTAGAAGCAGGGTCCTAGATTGTCCTAGTAGATCTCCAAGTGGCCACTAGGTCTCCAGTAACCAGGAAACTCTGCGGTGCTGCATAGGCAAACAGAGCAACAGTGTTCCAGCTGGGTTAGACAAGCTTGGCGGGTCGGGATGGGAAGCTGCCCCATCTCGGAAGGTCTGCTAGCCCACCACAGACCTGCACACAGCCCCGGGTCACACACCGAAGGGCCATGCCAGCAGGGTAGGCACTGTGCAGTGGGACAGTCTACACCATCCTCAAAAGTGCTGCTCTGTGTCCATAGGAGGTGTACGTAGAAAACGCTGTTCCAGAACACAATTAAGGCAAGCCTCAGTAAACCAAGGAGAGCCTGCAATTATTAACCTGCAAGGTGTTTGCGTGCTCAGTCAGACCTGATGTAGCTGGGCAAAAGTTGGTTACTATGACACACAGCTGAGCTAGGAAACGGAACTCCAGGGGAGAAAACAGATTTTTTAGGTGCGTGTAGGAGAAAAAGAAAGAACAAAACCTGACAAACACTTAAGAAAGAAATCTAGGGGCTACATTGCTGGAGAGTCTCATACTCACTGCCCTGGGGCCCAGGTCTCTGTCTTCTGAACTAGATCTCAAACAAATAGGCGGCCCAAAGGGCAATTGTCCTTTTGGTCCTCTGCCCACTCACTTTCTTTCCCGGGGAATTGTTGGGATTCGCACCTCCGTCTGCCATCCCTAGATACAGCCTCCTGACTGGTGCCGAGGAGCTTGGTTTCTGCCTGGCCACACAGTTCTCCCCTAGATGATCCTCAGATGGGACTGCCTGGTGCCGTTCACTGTGCAAAGAAAGCAGAGCCCTGGGAGGGCATCCTCAGGAGTCCCCGCAACACAACACGGCTTGAAGCCTGCACTTCCCTGTGCTGTGGCAACGCGCATTTCACACGGGTGCCTGCGCTGCCGTGGTAGTGGATGAGCAAGGCAGTGGGAAGGGCATCAGCAGGCCAGCCAGGCTGCAGGGGAGAAATTACTGACGGAGACAGAGGCCCTTTGGGGTTTGAAGGGAGCATAGGAGTAAACTCAGGACACAGCTAGAGGATGGCACTCTCTTTAGGAACTCCCACACAGGTGGACACATGACCACAGGGGGTTCCCAGGTGGTGTAGGCACTTAAGTGTGACAGGAGATACTTCTCTTCTGGGGGTCTCAACTTCTGTGTTCATCTTCTGGGGCTGCCATAACAAAATGTCACAGACTGGGTGGTTGAAACAACAGAAATGCCTTTCCTAGGCTCGGTGCCTGTGGCTCAACGGGCTAAGGCGGCAGCCACGTACACCTGAGCTGGCGGGTTCGAATCCAGCCTGGGCCCGCCAAACAATGACGGCTGCAACCAAAAAATGGCTGGGCGTTGTGGCAGGTGCCTGTAGTCCCAGCTACTTGGGAGGCAGAGATAAAGAGACTCGGTTGAGGGCGGCGCCTGTGTCTCAGCAAGTAGGGTGCCGACCCCATATACTGAGGGCTGCGGGTTCAAACCCAGCCCCGGCCGAACTGCATCAAAAATTAGCCGGGCGCTGTGGCGGGCACCTATAGTCCCAGCTACTTGGGAGGCTGAGGCAAGAGAATCGCTTGAGCCCAAGAGCTGGAGGTTGCTGCTCCACCGAGTGCGATAGAGTGAGACTCTGTCTCCACAAAAAAAAAAAAAAAAGAGACTCGGTTGAGCCCAGGAATTGGAGGTTGCTGTGACCTGTGATGTTACAGCACTCTATCCAGGGTGATTGCTTGAGGCTCTGTCTCAAAAAAAGAAATGCCTTTCCTAGGCCTGGCTCAGTGGCTCATGCCTGTAACCCTAACACTCTGAGAGGCTGAGGTGGGTGGATCGCTTGAGCTCAGGAGTTCAAGACCACCGTGAGCCAGAATGAGACCCCCCCCCCACCCGCAACTGAAAAAAATAGAAAAATTAGCCAGGCGTTATGACAGGTGCCTTTAGTCTTAGCTATGAGGGAGATTGAGGCAAGAGGATCGTTTGAGCCCAGGAGTTTGAGATTGCTGTTAACTATGACGAGACATGGCACTTTCCCCAGAGCCACCGAGTGAGACTCCTGTTTCAACAACCGCCACAAAAAGTAATCCTCTCTTTAAAGGTCTTATCTCCTGACACAGTCACATTTTGAGGTGCTAGGACTTCAGCACATGAATTTGGAGGGGACATAATTCAGCCCCTAACAGTATCTGGCTAAGGAATAATGATGCCAATGGATTTCATTAGTTGAAGGAAGTGATTGCAGAAGAGAGAAGGCAAGAGATTTGTTACCATCAGCAGACCAAGTTCCAGGTGTCTCCTGAAAAATTCCAGAAAGGTCTGCCTTGCCCTTTGTTAATAGGAAAGAATCACTCCCAGTACAGATGTTTATTGTGCACTCTCTGTGCCAAGCATTGTGAAAGTAAACCTGTAAGTTGAGAGACAAGGGTCCCCCTGCAATGCAGATACTGTCTGATCTAATCAAGAAGTATTTATTGAGCGGTGTTGGAGGTTAAAGAAGTATCAGGCAAACTTGATCCCAGTCCCCCAGGAGCTTGTAATTCTTGTTGGGGAAGCAAGACAAACTCATATAAAACATCAGAACAACAGCAGGCAATATATAACCCAGCTCTAAATGGTGTGGTAGGGACGTCAATTGCTGCTGGAATTCCGAATGAGGGAGATCCACGAGGGAGCCTCTAGACAACAACTAAATCACTCAGGCCGAGCCATTCATTAGCCGGGGCCATTGTGCACGCTATAGACTTTCTCTGCAAACGGCAGAAGCCAGCCCGAAAGTCTGTCACATGCACTGCTCAAGACCTCCCGAGTTTCACTTCAAGTTTCAACATCACGAGGCCACTGTGGGTCTTGCTCTGCTCACTAGCGTCCCACCTCCACTTTCTCCACTCAGCTTCCCACCCTGGAGGGTGGATGATTAGGGGCTCCGGAACTGCACCCATGGGGAATTTCACAGTGCTCACCTGTGTTGCACCCCCTCCCGCACTCCCTCGCCAGGAACCCTTGGCCCTTGGGAGTGCTCAGCCACAGCCCCACGTCCCCGTGTGTTGAGGCCTGCAGCTGCTTACTGACCACACAGGGCATTAGTGACAGGATGTGGCCAGGAAGGAAGGGAAGACAGGACAAAGAGCCTGGGAACAGGGGACCATACGGATCATCTGGCCTGACACATTTGGAGGCCCCCTTAAGGCCAGGGGTCTGGCCTGTGAGTGCAGCCTACACCACCACTCTGAAATGCTTTCACTCCCAGGTCGGGGCTGCTCCTGTCCCAAGGGGAGTGCTGCAGGCCCTGCCCAGGTCTCTCAGATGTGCAGAGCCTGCCTCTGGGCTAGGCCTCCTCCCAGTGACCTGCCAGGGTGCCCTGTGTTTCCAGTGGTGTGTTGGGGATGTCATTAAAACCTGTCTGAAACAAGTATACCAGAATTCACTTTCACTGAAAATGTACATGAGAGTCCTTGGGCCCTTTTAGGACAGAGAGCAGAGAGATGTAATCGAAAATCCATCCTCCTGGCTGGCGTGGTGGCTCACGCCTGTAATCTCAACTCTGGGAGGGTTGAGGCAGGTGGATTGCCTGAGCGCATGATTTCGAGACCAGCCTGATCCAGAGCAAACCTCATCTCTAAAAATAGCCAGGTGTTGTGGGGGGCACCTGTAGTCTCAGCTACTTGGGAGGCTCAGGCAAGATAATCACTTGCGTCCAAGAGTTTAAGGTTGCTGTGAGCTACGACACCATAGCGCTCTACTGAGGGAGACAAAGTGAGACTCTGTTTCAAAAAAGGAAAAAAATTAAAAATCCACCCTCCTAGAAATCTCAGAAAAACGAGCCTAAATCTGAACAGGAGAGAGAGAGCTTTAGTTTAACTCTCCTCTAGTACCTAGCACAGCCCCTGGGAGCCCCAGAAGCCTCAGATCTGCCTCTCCCTGGGTCACTTTCTGTGAGGGCTGAAAACACCTGTGTCCATGGACCTGTGGCATGAGGGAGGCTCCTTCCAGGCACAGATGCACAGCCTGGACTGGGCACCAGCATTCCCAGTCACCTGGCTCCATGACAGTGGGCTTAGGTTTAGCCCCGTCCTTCAGGTACTGAATAGGGTACCTGAATAGGGTTGTATGCTGTGGCAAGAACTTTTTTTTTGAGACAGAGCCTCAAACTGTCAACCCTGGATAGAGTGCTGTGGCATCACAGCTCACAGCAACCTTCAATTCCTGGGCTCAAGCAAGTCTCTTGCCTCCATCTCCCAAGTAGCTGGGACTACAGGCGCCCGCCACAACGCCCGGCCATTTTTTGGTTGCAGCCGTCGTTGTTTGGTGGGCCCGGGCTGGATTTGAACCTGCCAGCTCAGGTGTACATGGCTGGCGCCTTAGCCCTTTGAGCCACAGGCACTGAGCCAGCGAGAACTCTTGACATGAAATATATTATTATTTGAGGATTAACACTGTCCTAGATGCTTTGCATATGTGACTTCATTTAGTCTTCTAGGGATTATTATCATTCCCATTATAGAGATGAGGAAAGCAAGTCTTTTTTTTGTTTGTTTGTTTTTGAGACAGAGCCTCAAGCTGTCACCCTGGATAGAGTGCTGTAGCATCCACAGCTCACAGCAACCTCCAATTCCTGGGCTCAAGCGAGTCTCTTGCCTCCATCTCCCAAGTAGCTGGGACTACAGGCGCCTGCCACAACGCCTGGCCATTTTTTTTATTTTGGTTGCAGCCGTCATTGTTGTTTGGCGGGCCCGGGCTAGATTCGAACCCGCCAGCTCAGGTGTACGCGGCTGGCACCTTAACCCACTGAGCCACAGGTGCCGAGCAGAAACCAAGTCTTTAGAAGCAAACTAGCCTAGGGACATAACTTGTCCACAGTCATGTGGCTAGTCATTAGGGAAGGTCACTACAAGGCCCACATCTTAATCAGTAGGCTACCCTCCTTCCCACGTGAGCTGATGTTGTTAATTATCACTACCATCAAGGTTGATTCCTTTACAAAACCGAAATCAGGACTAGAGAGAGGATTTAAGAATAATATTCTGTCCTTAGACTATATACCCGTAAGCCAATTTTAAAAAACTTTACTGAGAAATATTTTACATATCATATAATTCATCCAAGTCAATGATTTGTAATAAATTTACCAACTTGTGCAACCATTACTTAAAGTATGTCTTAGAATATTTTCATGACTCCAATAGGAGCCCTCCTACTCCCTTACCCGTAGTCAAATAGGACCCACAGACATTGTGTTTGGTTCATCACATTTAAAATATTTTTTTGAAATTTTTGCTAGACTTTTTTTTTTCTTTTGGATATACTGATTTTCTTTCTTTTGGACATATACTTAACAGTGAGATGCTAACTTTTTAAAATAAGGCAATTTCAGCCAGGCTCATTGGCTTACACTTGTAATCGTAGTACTTTGGGAGGCTGAGGGGGTGGATCACCAGGTTTGAGACCAGCCTGAGTAAGAGTGAGACCCCATCTCTACTAAAAATAGCAAATATTAGCTGTTCGTGTTGGTGGGCAAACTCCTGTAGACTCATAATCTCAGGCAAGAGGGTTGGGTTGCTCAAGCTCAAGATTTTGAGGTTGCTGTGAGCTATGATGCCACAGTACTCTACCCAGGGCACGGACTGAGACCATCTCAAAAAATAAAATAAATAACTAAAATAAGACAATTTTGCAAAAAAATTAAATTTTCATTTATCTTGAAAGAATCAGAAGATTGGGCAAAATGGGACGTTCTTTAAACAGCAAAACTAGTAGTTACCCCTTTCAGACATAATATATGCTCTCTAGTCTGTCCCATAAAATCAGCCTGGGGACACACACTGGGGGGAGCTCCCAGAATCATGGTCTCAAATGTTTGCCTTCCAGCCCTGACCCCTGGCGCCCCTGTTTTCAGCAGATAGCAGAGCTGTTGGGGCTGCTTTTTCATTACAAAGTTAATTCCTGGTCTACACCAAAAAGGAGCTGCTTTTTATACATGGGCAACATTCTCTGAAAACAAAGTTACATGTCTTGTTTTAAAGCTTTGCAATTAGGATTTATACCTGATGTGACAAAAGACAGCTCAAGGTTTGCTACCTCTTTGGAATCAAACTCTCCCTACCCAGAGAGAGGGCATTTCTCGAAATCTCACTTTTTGACTTACCTTTGGTAGGCTAATAAAGACACATTTCTCCTCGGGGAGCTGGCGACAAAGTTGATCAGAGGATGCTTTAGTTGCTACAGTAGACATGGTTGGTTGTCCATTCAATTCCTCCTTTGCGCCTTGCTATTTTGTTCACAACTGCCATATTTTCAGGACTGGTGGGCCCAGCCCTAGAGAGTCAACTATGGTTGGTTAACCCAGTCTGGGAGCCCCAGGCTTCTGATGGTGACTGGCTCAGGAGCAACTTTGTGGCCTCCTCTAGTCAAAGAGACATGGGGGACACTGACATAGGCTGGGAGGCTTTGGGAAAATATTTTCCATCCATTTGGCCATCTTTGTTTATTGCCACAATAGGCTGTAACACTTAGTGCTTAGAGCAGCCACCTTGTGATCATAAGTGGGAAGCTAAGAGAACTGCAGAGAAGCGGAGCCCTGACGTTGTGTTGCCAAATCACCCAAACACCTCCTTCTGGACTTCCTGTTATGCAAGATAAGGCCGGCCTTTATTGTTTAGGCCACTTCTAGTTAAGCATTCTGTTATTTGAAACCAAAACATTCTGACTGCTGTGTAACATTTTAATCATGAGTCCTGGCCAGACAAAGAGGCTCATGCCTATAATCCTAGCACTCTGGGAGGCTGAAGCGGGTGGATTGCTTGAACTCAGGAGTTCAAGACCAGCCTGAGCAAGAGCAAGACCCCCCCCCCAACCTCTACTAAAAAATAGAAAAAACAGCCAGACATTGTGGCAGATGCCTGTAGTCCCAGCTACGCAAGGCTGAGCAAGAGGACTGCTCAAGCCCAAGAGTTTGAGGTTGCTGTCAGCTATGATGTCACAGCGCTCTACCAAGGGCATCAAAGTAACACTCTGTCTCAAAAAAAAAAATGAGTCCTGTAGCTAATTAACACTAAGACGTGTCCCTGGTCTATCATTTGCTCAATTTGTTAACCATATTTTGAGGGTGGGTTTTTCACCTATTAAGCTCTACTTAAGCATTTTATTTGGTGTTTGTTTTTAACTCTCAAAAGATGAGCTTTTTCTTTTTCTCATCTTGACTCCAGAGTTTATGTGCAAATGATATATCCTAAAACCTTACAAAAAGCTGTGAGGTTGGCCAAGGAAACAAAAAACAAGTGCCCAGGCCTTGCCCTAGCAGACGCACCTCCTCCAACAATCCCAGATTAAATTAACAAGCAGGCAAAGAAGCTCACCTCTACCACCACAAACCGGTGGCCGGCTCCAAAGACGTTTGGAAATGGCTTCGTTTGCTGCCTGCCTCCACTCATGCTCTTGTTTTAACTAGAGAATAGTCCCTTAGGTCAGAAAGGCTACAGCTGCTCTAGCCTCACCCACCCCAACACCTGGGGGAAAGGTGTTCTCCTCTATGGCTGGGGTGCAAAGGGGCAGCTTGAGTGCTGACCACTGGCCCTTCTCTGTGCCTGAAGCTTCACTCACTAACCTTAGCTTCTGTTCACTGAGTACCCATCACATATCAGCATCTCCTGCCCATTAGTGTTAATCCCTGAAACAACCCTGTAAAGTAGCAGAATTAGTCCAAGATCAGTCTGTCTCTAAAGTCTGCTCTTTTTCCTGACGCCATGCTGTACTGCTGCCACCTCAGCTCCAAGCAAGAAGACCAGAGCTGTCACCCAGTTCCGGTAGGCCCCTGAGCTGCTGCTCACTCTCTCTCAGTAACCACATTCTGGTCTTGCTCCAGAGTCCTGACCCTGAGTCCCTCTCCCAAGGTCCCAGTGGCAAAGCTAGACTCGTCCACCTTTTCCACCTTGGCACACATCTGGAGATTTGTCACAGGAGGATTGCAAGCCAACTAGCCCAGGTTGCACCCTGACCTGGGAGTGGAAGCCTGACCCAAACCTCCACCCTGGAAACACTCTCCAGTATTAAAATAGAACCAGAGGCAACGCTGAGGGTGTGTTCCTGCCAAAAAGCTTTAATTAGAATCTATTCAAGCCTCTTAACTCTAACTTTCAGTTTGTAGGAAATACATAGATAACAGAACAAGTTAAGTAACATGATGAGGAAATAATTAAGACACATTTACAGTATGGAACATCATAGAAGATAATTGATTTGTCTCTCCAAAAGTCAAAGGTTAAGGGACTATTCTGATTTAAAATAGATTTATAGCTGAGTTTAGTGGTTCATGCCTGTAATCCCAGCACTCTGGGAGACAGAGGTGGGTGGATTGCCTGAGCTCAAGAGGTCAAGACCAGCCTGAGCAAGAGCAAGAGCAAGAGCCCTCTCTACTAAAAATAGAAAAATTAGCCAGGCATCATGGCAGGGGCCTATCGTCCTAGTTACTTAAGAGGCCGAGGCAGGAGGATTGCTCAAGTCCAAGAGTTTGAGGTTGCAGTGAGCTATGACTCCATTGCACTCTACCCAGAGTGACAAAGTGAGATTCTGTCTCAAATAAATAAACAAATAAAATATATTTAAAGGGCAGCATCTATGGCTCAAGGAGTAGGGCCTGGCCCCATATACTGAGGTGGAGGGTTCAAACCCAGCCCCGCCAAAAACTGCAAAAAAATTAATTAATTAATTAAATATATTTAAAGGAAATGACAATAAAATGCAATGTGTCACTCTTGATTGGGTCCTGGTTTAAACAAATGAAGATATTTGGTAGCAAATAGGAAAACTTAAAATACGGTCTTGTTGGGCAGCGCCTGTGGCTTAAGGAGAAGGGCGCCAGCCCCATATACCAGAGATGGCAGGTTCAAACCCAACTGTGGCCAAAAACGGCAAAAAAAAAAAAAAAAAATGGTCTTGGCTCAGCGCCTGTGGCTCAAGGGGCTAAGGCGCCAGCCACGTACACCTGAGCTGGCGGGTTCAAATCCAGCCTGGCCCGCCAAATAACAATGGTGGCTGCAACCAAAAAATGGCCGGGCGTTGTGGCGGGCGCCTGTAGTCCCAGCTACTTGGGAGGCGGAGGCAAGAGACTCGCTTGAGCCCAGGAATTGGTTGCTGTGAGCTGTGATGCCACAGCACTCTACCCAGGGTGACAGCTTGAGGCTCTGTCTCAAAATAAATAAATAAATAAATGGGACTTGATCCAAGCTAAAAAACGTCAGCACAGCTATGGTGCTAAAGCAGATGCAAACCTTCAGGATGGGAGAAGATATGTGCATGTTCCAAATATGACAAAGACCTAACAAACAGGATCTACAGAGAACTCAAACCAATCAACAAGAAAAGAGCAAACAATGCCATTTATCATTGGACAGGAGACTGAATAGGAACTTCTTCCAGAAAGACAGAAAAATGGCTAACAAACATGAAAAAATGCTCATCATCCCTAATCATCAGAGAAATGCAAGTCAAAACCACCCTGAGGTATTACCTAACCCCAAGAAGAATAGCCCACACCACAAAGTCCCAAAGCTGAAGATGCTGGCATGGGTTTGGAGAAAAGGGAGCAATTATACACTGGTGGTGGGTTTGCAAACTAATACTAATATGGAGAATCCTCAAAGAGCTTGAAATAGACCTTCCATTTGATCCTGCAATCCCATTACTAGGTATCTATCCAGAAGAAAAAAAAGCCATTTTACCATAAGGACATTTGCACTAGAATGTTCATTGTAGTTCAATTCACAATCACAAAGATGTGGAAACAACCCAAGTGCCTATCAGCCCATGAATGGATAAATAAACTGTGTTATATGTATACCATGGAATACTATTCAGCCATAAAGAAAGATGGAGACTTCAAGTCTTTTGTATTTACTTGAAGGATTTGGAGAACATCCTCCTAAGTAAAGTTTCATAAAAAGAATAGAAAGCAAGTATCCAAGGCATTCAATATCAATATGAAACTAGTTGAAAAACAACTCTCATGCTCACATGAAAGAAAAACACATTTAAATTTGAGGGGGAGGGGTGCAGATATGACACACCTCCTGGGTGAAGGGGTCACCTGCACCTTGTACTTTACCTAACAAATGCAAACAATGTAACCTAATCATATATATCCTTATATTAATCTGAAAAGAAATTGCTTTTGAGAAAAAAAATATTTAGAATTATTATTTCTATTTCAGTAAAGGCTGTCATTGGTACTCATACTTTTAATTATGTAATAGGAACTCATCTTCATCTTGGTCCGTGCAGTGTGAGATACTTAATGTAGGGGCTGACTCTATTCTAAAGTAAGTGCAAGAAATATTAGCTACTATTATTTAATCGGGAAACCTGCAGCAAAATAGTCCTTTGTTACTGTAAAATTCTTCTGCCCTAATACCACCTAAAGCCTAAGCTCTAGTTGCATAAGTGCAGTGCCTGATCATGTGGTTGGTGGTGTACAGATGAGCAAAGGGTTTTTTAACTAAGTTGAATTCCTCTGGCCAAATGACCTAAAATATAGAGTTACCCCCAGACTCAATTCTTATTTGCTCATCACAAACAGATAGCTGGCATCCACTGAGGTGAGATTTGAGGCATTTCTTCATTAGAAATTCAGCAAGATCAACCTTCTCGTTATATGGAGCAGCACACTGAGTAATAAGAAATCTGGCATGGCTACAGTATCTTGCACAGAGGCCATACTCAATAAACATTTATTGAATGGCTGTCTTGTTACCAGGATTTTGCAGCAACAAGCTTTAGGGGTTTTAGTCTGACCATCTGCTTGAGTGGGATGAGTTGTGATGATGATAGCTCACATTGGGTTCATGTTCACTCATCAATTCCTAAAATTCAAATACAGAGCCTCTGCCAGAGAGCAGTTTTTCAGCAGTATCTGAAAATCTATCACTTTTCAAGCAAAAGGTACAGAGATGTGAGTGTTTTCTGCACTGATGGTTTCAGATGGGACCAGGAGCACTTTTCCCCTTGGGGATGCTGGTCCAAAGTTTAGTGATCATTAACCGTGGAAAACTAAATGCTTTTGGACGGTTGTGCTAAGATCACTTCTTGACAGCCCTTCTGATGTTGGCTAATTTCTGTCCATCAGTACTCACCGTTTGAGTGACTTTTCTCTAATTGGCCTGAACATACGCAGATGGAAAGCCGTAAAACATGGCACAGAGGCTGCCTTCCTGTTCCATGGCTGTGAGCTGCCAGCACTTAGCCACATACACTCGCCTGTATTTGCTTCCTTCCCCTCCCACATGCTTCACAGGTTTCCCACATTTGGGGAGAGGGGAAGAATCACAAAAAGGAATTTCCTTGAATAAATACTCCCAGCTCCCCTTGTTCACCCAGAAACACCCATAGACGGTTTGTTGATGTTTGCTCGTTTGCTTCCCTTTCCTTGCTGTGGTCCAGCGGCCTCTCAAAAACTTCCCTAAGTGCATGGCTAACTCCCTGCTCCTGGGAGAGAAACAGCATGAGAAGACACAGGACCCTAGTGCAAGGTCCCCTCCCTTCCGAGTGCCTCTCATCCTCCTCTGTCTTCATTTGTGGCTCCCTTTGGTCTCTCCATTCTGTGTCTTCCATGTCTGCAGTGGTGGGCAGAACCATTAGAGGAGCAAGAACTGGAGAGGTAGGATTTTTTTCCAAAGATTATATGTGACATTCTCCTTTAATAAGCAGAAATTAGCATCTCACATATGAGTTATACAGGGTGTCTATAAAGTTTGTGTGCAGTTTACAATGTAAAACTAATTTAAATGGCACCCGAAATTTATGGACACTCTATAGATGAGCATGGAATGGCCCCAAATCAGAGTGAGGAGCTCATCAGAAAATGTCACCAACAGAGAGGACATTGGAGGGTGGAGTGCAGCTTGGAAGGTTTTGTATCTGTGTTATGGAGAGCTCAAGAGCCAGTGCTGAGATGTTCACATATTACACCTGCCAAGATGACATTGCTACGTAGTGTCCTCAAACAGGTCTCGTCACTCTCAGAGCTGCAGTTTCGTCATTTGTAAAGTTTGGATAGAAAACCTGCTCTAACCACCTCACATAATAGCTATAAGAATCGAGTAAGATTTTTTTTTTCAAGTGAATTTTTAAAGACCTTTGTCAACAGTTAAGTGCTAAAAAAAGTCAGTAGAGATTGTTATTATTGAAAGAGATACTAAAATTGCTATAGCTGCCAGTTATTAAGTAAAGGCGTTAAGAAACTTTACAACCAACACCAAGAAAAATAATACAGTTAAATTCTCTAACAAACAGTAATTTCATCTTATTCAAATAGCCCTCTTCTGTGGTGATCTCAGAAAATATGAAACTATTTGCAGAGATTAATATATCCTAACTTCCCTTTTATGAGGTAAATAAAAGGGAAGAAAAACTAAGGCCTTGAAAAATTTGAGGGTTTAGGTTTGCTAGAATTAGAAAAATTAGTTTGTATTTCTGCTTTAAAACCTGTTAAGTTTCTATGGAAAGGAAGATTTTTCAAAATAAAACTGTACTCTGGGTCAGAGAGCTATAGGACAGCTGGGGTGAAATAGGAGCAAATCTTCCCACCAGCTGGTGCCGATGACGCCTGCATTGAACGTCTCATCTTGGTCAGAAACTACCAGCCATCTCTTCACCTGCAGGGCCTCTACCCACCCAAGTGGGAAGATTGGCTCCTGTCACCAAGAACCAGAGGACAATGCTGAAGAAAGGATGGAAGACCTCTTCTGTTTTGAAATTTCTTCTGTACTTGCGAATAATTTGATACTCACTTTGCTCTTGCCTAATTTCTTCAAATCTCATAGAATCTCTGGATTTTGAGCCTCAGACCTTAAACTAGTTAGTATGTGTCTGGCTGTCTCCTGCGGTATCCCATTTCTTCTACTGTGGAGATGGGAAGGAGCCAAGCATCCGAATCATGAAGGCCTGGGTTCTAGTCCTGACTGGGGAGGAAAATATTAAGCAACCAAAAAAATGGCCATTCTTATTCTGTATATCTCGTCTAAACCCACAAGTGACCTTATCCATTCTCTAAGTCTCTTAACTTTCTCTGTCTTTGTTTTCTTGCTTCAAAGACTCTCCTTCTTGATGCTCAGTCTTGATGTCTCTGCCTCAGTCTTCCTCTGCCACTGCCTTCTGAGTCATTGCCCCAGCTCCAACAGTGCTGGGAATTAGAATTTTAATATACGAAGATCTATGGTGGGGGGAGGCATTTGAGTAGCAACATAATTCTATTGTAAATAGAAAATGACCATCACAAATATTTTTATGTCCCAGTGCTAGTGAGATTTAAAAAAAAATTCTTCAGAAAGGAAGAAAAAGAAAATTGAAATAGCAAACTTAAGAATGTATGTGTTCATTTTTAATAAGTATCTCTAATTAAGGAGGCAAAAGTGGCTAAATAACAATATAGCTGTCATTTATTGAATGCCTAACTTATACAAAACAATATACCAATACTTTACATAAGTTATCTAGTTTACTTAATTGCAAACACTATGAGTTATTAACAATATTATTCTCTTTTTATAGATGAGGAGACGTGGCCATAGAAAGATTAATCTAGTTGCTTAAAGTCACATGACCAGCAAGTTTTAGAGCCAGGATTCAAACTCAGTGTTGCTTTTCATAGCGGTGTGCTGAATCTATAAGCTGTTTCTTCAAGTTTCTTCAAAATATGTGTCACACTGGAGCCACATTTAAGCCCCTGGGCTACTTCATCATAAATCAGAAGATTTAGTCTCAGTGATAATAAGTTATTTTTACAGTAAAAATGTATGATAAGTTAAATAATAGCTAACACTCCATTCCAGGCAATATCCTAAATGCTTTATAAGTATCAATTTATCTTATCCTCACTGCAGTGATTATTACCATTTTACAGATGAGGAAACTGAGCATATAGAGGTAAGAAACATGCACAAGTTCACACAGTAAGTGAAGAGTTAGGAATTGAATCTAGGCAGTATTGTACCAGGGCCCCTGTTTTTATCCTCTATCCTATACAAACTACCTGTTTAATGTATGCCTATATTATAATTTCTTTGAATCTCAACCAAAAAACATATTGTCTTTGAAAGCTGTCATGGACAGTCTTCCTCACCAGCAGCAGGGACCTGCCCCTCACTGTCTGTATCTATGGTCTCCATGATTCCCTGTTAGGGGTGCTTGGGAGCACAACTTTCTGCAGCCAGAATATTTCTTATTTATCATCTTTATCATATTTTAGATAACATTGTAAAGCTTCCTGTCCTTTGAGCCGTATTATTTTAGACCCTCTAGGGATGGGATTACACCCAGTTTCCTGCACTCTAGTTTGTGCATCTGGATCCGTGATGCTCAGTACCTCTCCCTTTCTGACCTAATTGTCTACTTCTTCCTTGCCCATCAGGCCTTTCCCTCTCTGCTTTCAGAAGCTCAGTCTATATCATTAGGCAAATGCCTTTATCTTCAGCCTCTTCAACCAATCCGGATGTTGCCTTTACCATTTGCTCTAATTGAAACCTGGCTGTTCCCTTTGGAGCCCACTTCCCCTGCAGCTCTCTCACATGGTCCTTCAGACCATTAGAGCTGGGAGTGAGGTGTGTGCTTCTCCAGCTCCTCTAAAGCCTGTGCCATCACGGTCTCCAAACACTTGACGTCATATGTCCTGTTTTCCAGCTCCTATCCTCTGTATACTCAGCTCACTAAGTCTACTAACCACTACTCCAAAAGAGATCTGATCTCAATCAGAACATCCACTCCACAGACGCTGCCACTTTTTCCATGGGGGTCACCTCCCTCATAATCTTTTCTCTGTCACCCTCTTTTGTTTGCTATGTACACCTGGAATAACTAGCCTTTCTCTCTGGCTCCTTTCACATCCTGTAATTACTCTAGATTTGGTTAAAGCCCACTTGCCCAATTCTCCTTGTACTCTAATCTTGCCCCAAGTAGCTAAGCGAGGCTGGAGTGCCCCATCCTGTCTCTCCTCCAGGGTTTTCACTGGATGGCTGCAACTTTGACAGATCCTACATTTCCCAAGTCAATGGTCTTCTTACTGGTGCTCGAATGCACCATCATGATCCCCTCCAGGGCCACTGACATTCCCGTCACTTCTCGTTGTCTTTCAGATCTTCATCTGCCTTTGCCCCTCATTTCACTCAAATCATGCTCCCACTTCACCCAAAAAACCCTTCCCAGTCACCAACTCTACTGCAGCACTTCTTGTCCCTCCTCTTTCTTTTCCTTGATATTGTATGACATATTTATGTGTTTTTTAGTCATTCTTTTCCTTTATTGTTCTTTCCTTCTATGAAGGGGATGATCCTGTCCTGTTCACTTCTCTATGCCCAATGCCTGGAATAGTTGTGCCCAAAGTTTTTGCTTAAGAAACTATCTGTGGGATGAATAAACCACTTTTTCTTCCAATATTATAAATTCTAAAAGAAAGTAGTCACTCTCCTAAAGGTTTTTATAACATTACGCTTGTTTGCTGGTCCAGACCAAAACCAGATCAAAATCAGACCAAAATATCTGTGTCTTTATTCTTTGATTCTGAAAAATGAAACTGTCAGGTGGCTAAGTTAGGTAATGTGATCAGTTTCTACTTGCTTTGAACAGAAGGAGATTCCAACAGACATGTATCTATTTCCAAATTTGGAATATGTGTTAGGAAGGCATCGTTCTTTTTTTTTTTTTCCTCTAATGACGTGTTTCCATGTAGGACTACGGCGTGTCACCTCGTACCTCTCCCTAGTCCCTACTGCCATGATTCTGTCCTCGAGGTTATTAATTCTACTCTGGTATATTTCTTCTTGTCTTACTGTCATAGGAACCAATATTTATCTTAACAGTATGATGGAAATGTTTCACCCAAAGGGTTGGTTTGCTTTGTGTTAGTAGTTTTTATATCCCATGTGAAGGGTTTAGTTTGCTTGGTGGAAGTAATTTTTATACCCGATATGACTTAATCATGTTCTAGATTCAAAAAATCTTGTAATCCTGCTAATACTTGGAGCATGTATTAGTCTTTAGCACAATGTCCAAAAACTGCTTTTTAGTTGACATATTCCTTCTGCCCCCAGGATTGCTCAATAAATAATAGCTGCAATTACTATTATTAGAGAAAAAAACATTAAAAGGTACAGTTTCCTGAAAAGGAGTATGTCTTAGCAGGCAAACAGAAGAAACTGGTGTCTTTTCTGTCATCCCTTTGGGTGCCTTCTAGAACCTCAGTGAAATTAATTAACTATCTCATCCTGTACCTGCATACAAAATAAGGATAACCTCTTTCTCTGGAAGCCTGATGACTTAGCAAAAATAAGATACATTGAATCATTTGAATACTAAGAGTGAAGACTAAAATAGCAAGTAGTGCTTACTCAGGTCTTTAGACCGTTGACCTCGTGATGGATTTAACACTGAGATAATAATTTTTGCCCTTTTTGGAAAAGAAATATTACCATCAGCGTTGCTAGCCAAAGTAGGAAGGTTAAAGAGGAAGTTTATAGTCCTGAAGAGCAAGCACTCTTAAGGGGAGGCTTAGTGAAGGCAGCCCGGTGAAACCCTGTGAGAAACAAATTAGAAATGTCTAATAATCTTATCTATATCTCAGCATGTGGGATTGAGTCTGGCCAAAATCACTGTCTTAGCTAATAAGGAATTTTTTTTTTTTTTTGAGAATTACAAATACTGTAGTAGCGCTGGAATGCACTTCCCAGACTCCCCGCTCCTCACTTGCAAGAGTGAGGCTCTCATTTTCACAGCTGTCAGCTCAGTCCTCCAGGAATCACTTTCTGCTGAAAGGAGATACCTCTCCCCGCACTATGCCCCCTTATTGGAGGCAGCATCTATCCGTTTATAGGCTCAAGAGCCTGGCCCCGTGTCTTGACTTGATTCTCAAGGACCACCCCAATGGCAGGGCTGCTGCACCACAAAGCGGCTTCTCCCTCTGCCGGGCTCTGCTTCTATCACCCCACACAGACGCTGTTCCCAGTAAGCCTTTGTCTTGGGGTCTCAGAGTCTATATCCTAGGGAACCCGACATACAACGTATACTATCTCTACATTTTAAATAGTACTTCTAGCTAGTTCCAATTTTATGAATATCGTCACTTGTATAACGATCGCAGAATTCCCATAACTGAGTGACTTACCACTAACCTTTGTTTGGGCTCGTGCGATGGGCAGCTTATTTCTCAAATGAGAGCTGCTTGAATGACCCTCACACAGGGGAAATCTTCTGAAGTATTGGGATTGAGTCCAGTCCCAGTGTAATACTTCACGATCATTTCAAAAACAACAGAAAAAGATGGCATGCAGTCAGCACTCCTCAGCCATTCCATTAGAAGCTGGTTTGTGACTAAGGAGACTGCATTAGTTCCCAGTGCCACAACAAATTACCATAATTCGGTGGCTTAAAACAATCATCTTGTCCTAAGCAAGAACCTGTTCCTTGCCTCTCTCCTAACTTCTGGTGGTTTCTGACAAACGCTGGTATTTCTTGGCTTGTAGCTACGTCACTCCAATATCTGCATCTGTCTTTATATGGGTTCTCTTGTGGGCATCACCCCCATGGCCTCTTCTTCCTAAAAGGACTACCTCAATCAAGTATGATTTCTTAATTAATCTTAGCTAATTATATCTGCACAGGCCCCATTTCCAAATAAGATCACATCAGAGGTCATGAGTTGACATAAACTTTGGGGAGACACTTCAATCCCCTACAGAGACCAAGGGAGAAAACAACCAAGATTTGCTTCCCTGCTGTTACCCATATCTGTGCTATAGATTTTTCAATTAATTGCCATCCTTCCTAAAGACAATACAATGAGTCACCTATTTATAGTGGGTACCACCCACAGACGGAAGGATTCCAGGCTTACTCAATTAGATAAATAGTAAGATCAAGAGTTGGAAAAAGCAGCAGAAGTAAAACCAGCAGCAGAAGTAATACCCAGACTCTGAACACTGATTTTTAGTCATATTGAAAAAGGAGCTTTGGAGGAAAAAACAGATTTGGGAAGATATTTTATTCACTCTCACATACTTTTTATAAAGCAACCTCTAATGGTATGATGTTACAATCAAATCATTTGGAGGGGGGACCAAAGAGAATGATACACAAATATACTTAATTTGACTCTACCGAGGACTCCATATACCTCAGGTTATGAACAGAGGAAGCAAGTCCTATCTTCTGGGTTCCAGAGAGCCTGGGAATGACCTGCATATCTGGAGGATGATGCCATGGTCCTGCTAAAAGCATTCGATGCCCACTGTCATCTTTCTTTGCATTTTTTCCCTCTCATTCCACTTTCCATAATTACAAGTACATACTTTAGGAGGCACTTCTAACTGTATCTACTTAAGATATTTTTCTCTTTGCTTTATATGCAGAAAGGTTGCAAGAGAACATTTCTTTTAAAATGGTTTTTGCCTCTGAACTTTATACCACTTTCATTGATCAATTATCGTCTTCTGTACACCAGGCTAATGTCTGAACTTGGAACTCATTACAACTTTAATGCACAGACTCCAGAATACTGGTCTCACACTTTGAGACCATATTCAACATAATAAAATCACCCAAGAGAGACAGATAGAAAAGATCTTAACATAAAAACCTCCCTTCATTTCCCATCGTGGATAACCAAAACAAAGCTGGCAGAAAGGAACAGATATTTACCATAAGTTTGAACCATATAGAATTGCTGTTATTTTATTCACTTTTGACTTTTAGAAAGATGCATTTTCAAAAGATTGGACTTAATATGAAATTTTAACCAACTGCTATTTGCCAGACCGTGTGCTAAGTGCCACATTTATGTGTTATTATTTATACTCCTAGGTGCAACCTTGCAAGCTGAGTATTTTGATCTCAACTTTGCATATGGAGAAGCTGTGGCACAGAAATGTTCAATAATTTGTCTATGCTCCCATAATATTTGGACGTTAGTGTGCTTCATGTGCAATGAAGTCTTTTGGGGTCTGATGAAGTATTTCTAGACTTTCTTAGTAAGATTCTTCTAAACTCTATCATCAAACTTCTAGAAATTGCAAGGCTACTCTGCCCCCAAACTTCAAGGGACATACGGGTTTCCTTAAACACTGTCAAGAAGATGTCTGCGGTCCATGCAATCAGCAGTGTAGAAATTAGGCAGTATTTTGAATGATGCTGACAGGTCACAGCACACCAACAACAGCCAAGAGGATATTGGGGATAAAAAGAAACACTCTTGAGAAGGTCATTTCAATCATTCTGCCATCAATGAGTTTTTCACAAAAAAACAGTCTTGTTACTCACTGACAGCTGCCCAATTTTTAGACTGCATTTATATAAAGAAACAAATAAGCCACAAGCAAGCTGGCATTGGTTGCTTCTGAGACAGTGGGGAAGGGAGGGAGGAAACGCGATCCCTAGGGCTATAGCTGCATTGTACTTGCTCAGGTGCACATTTGCAACTCCATGTATCTTTAACACACTGTGAAAACTGACATTCATAATGTTGATCACGGACGTTGTTTACTATATTAAAGTCTAAGAGAGCATATTTAAGCAATTTCATGCCCATTTTTATAAATACCCTAAAATAGCAAAGTCTTAGTTCTTATAGGGTTAATGTTCTGGGAAAACTCTGTACCCAGAATGATTCGTTCTCTGAGAGATTCGGGCCGGTTTTACTGTATGCTAATTACATCCATGTTTTTGTAACAAGTCAAATGCCACTTCAAAATTGTTCCCTGATTTTATGGAGTCTGATCTGACTGTGAACATTACATGTTGACTTCTACTAACATTACAATTTGACTTCTAATAAGTCAAATGGAGTTTTGTCCATTTTTTTTTTAACTTAGGATAGGTTACGACTGTATAATAATCACAGAAAGTCATTTATTATGCTGGATCTATTAACATTTGGTTCCTCATTAAGAATATTGCCAAATCTGCACTTTTATTCTTTCTGCTGGCAGTTCTCACAGTTCTTGATTTTCTTTTATGATTGAAGTTCTAGAAATAAATGTTTTAATCTAATATTCACTCAGTATAATGAATTTGACCAATGGTTTAATAAAAAAGCATGATGAGTTCCTGAAAGAGAAAAGTTTGCCAGCCTTCACTTGGGATGGCACTGGGTCCTGGTGACGTTCGTCGTGCAGAGACCCAATCACTGCTCTCCCAGGTTCCATCTGAGCAGCTCGGCATGGCATTTGAAGCAGGTAGGGGTGATCCCAGTCACACCTGGGAAGTGTGACGTTCTGCTAAGGGACCTGCATGTTTTTGGAGAGGCATAGCCATCTTCTCTGGCTTCTTCTCATTCCTCTCTACTGAACGCCCCCAGGCTGTATCCTCGAGGAACTATTAGCAATTTCCCAAACAAGCCATTTGCCTTTGCACCTCGGCCGGCCGTCATGCGCTTCCTCCTGCCAGAAATCATCTTTCCTCATTCACCTGGTGAACTCTTAGTCATCCTCTGCAAAGTCTCAGACCCTTTCCTGCCTCCTCCCACCCATACTCCCAGGGCTGTGCACAAGTGTGCCAGAGCAAAGGAGTCAGCGTGGAAGGATGCTCTGCCCGAGGGCACTGTGCTTCCACCACCAGAAGGTAACACTTCACCTTTCAAATAGAATGGTGACATTTTGCATTAATGACATAATACATTTTGGAATGGAGCAGCCTGGGAAGTAACACCCAAGGTTTTGATTTGTTTAAACTTTCTTTCTGGCTTACATCTAGGTGTTCTAGAGTTGTTTATAACTTTCTAAGATTTACCTTGCATACAGTTTGGAAAAGAAAAAACAAGTAGTCATTTATTCATTAAATATTTATTGAATATTTAGGTGTTAGGAAAAGTTTATTCTGTGTAGCATATAATGTTCACAGTCAGATCAGACTCCATAAAATCAGGGAGCAATAATGGCGAAAATAGGCAGACACTGCGTGGCAGCATTGATGTGACAAGTATGGGAAATGTGACATTGGGATCAGATTTTCCTCATCCTATGAGCCTTTAATGAAATTCCCTCTTGGAGTCCGAATTTTTTTCTTAATTTATTTTAAGCCATTATGAGAGATTTTAAAATTTACACTCTGCCCTTAACTAGATTACTTGTACGTTGAGCATAGTCTTCAGATGGAACAGTGGGCAATTCCAAAGCAAAGTGAAAACTGGGCAGAATGGCAGAATGATAATAGCTGACCCTTCCCTCAAGTACTTACTGTGTGCTGCACTTCATGTATACATTAACTCCTTCAATCATCGTGTCGTCACTATGAGTAAGTTATTGTTATTTTTAGCTCCGTTTTGTAGATGAAGAACTCTAGACACAGAGAGATCGAGTGATTTAACCATGCTCCTAGTTAGATGAGAGAGCAGAGCCTTGAACCCAGGCAGTGAGATGCTTAAATTTATTCTCTTAACCAATACATTGTATTGCCTCTCAATGGTTACACAAAGAAAAATGATTTACTCCTAATTATTGAGCTAAGAGTAGAGTCAGAATACTCTATAGTGGCCTAGCAGGACCTGGTGTGGCTGTTTGCAGGACCTGGCATGAATGGTAGATGTTGGCAAGTAATCTAGGTGGAGGGAAGGGCCTGAACCAACCTCAAGTCTGGGCAGGAGAAAGATGGGTAGCTAGTTGATTTGGGGAACATTGTCTCTCACAATAATCTGTAATTTTCTAGGATGGTAGAATGGTCTTAATTTGGAAATTCACACAGGAAGTATAGTGGTTAGGTTGCTGACCTATGGAAAAAAATACAGGTTGTTAAAACTCTACTTGAGGCAATTATTTTACATTTTTCAAAAATAATATCAGGGATCTGTTTTTAAAAATAATATGCTAGAATTCATATTTTATTAACATTCATTCTCTTAAAAAACTCAAAACAAAGCATGATTACACAATACTTTAAGAAGAGATACTGTCCCATTTTACCTTCTGGGACTGAGACAACTGAGGAAAAAAAATAGGGTAGCAAAATTGCTGTTGTCACAATCCACTCCCTTCACTCTCCAAGTCATTTCCACACATTAAAATAATAGCAAAGCTCAGTGTAACCAGGTATTATACTATAGATGTAAACCTTAATTATGGGGGTGTGTGTGTGTGTATGCGTGCGCACGCACCATGCATGTTTGCAGTGAGAAATTTTGATAAGTGATTGAATATGGAAGCATTTCAACTAAGGAAAAATATTTAATATGGTATGAAAATACTCAGGAGCAGCATACTGATTCTGTGAATATTATGTTTTATTCTTTTACCTATTCCCACATGTAATGCTTTATTCTCTTAGAATTGGCTTCTAATGCAGTTTAACCCTGATTTTGAGCGTGCCCAAAAGCTTAATTTCTTTTATTAATATGAATTCTTCTTCTTCCTACTGAGTAAAGCCAGCTAATGTGTTTTTCCCTTTTGTCATTTCATGCAAAGCAAAAAGTATACAAAGAAAGAATATGATTGCTCTCTGTCATTTTTCCCCTAAGTCTAAACAATAAAATAAGAGAGTATGCTTTTGAGATCTGGAATTTTGATATTTGGTGATCCTATGGAATCAATACACTTGACTAACTTGAGCCAAGCCAACAGGCTTACTTAATTCAGTGCTAAGTTAATTCTGTTTTACTAGTATGACTAAAAACTAAATTTCATATCAATATAAACATTCATTAAACTGCAAATACCAAGTTGTGCAAGCTGTCGAAAAAGACTCATTTTTATTTATGGATGGATTTTGATAAAAAAATAGCATTAAAAGTATTTTAGCAGAGACATGTTTGAGTGATTAATGTGCAATTGTTTGCATTTTTAATATTTCACTCGTATATCAGATTAGTATTTGTGCATACTGTCAGACTTTATTCTGTTCTTGTCAAAACACTTATTACTGCTGACAGGTATAACATATCCACATTAATCCTTAATTCCTTGATTCAATTTTCTAATTGCTTTTTTGGCATGCGATGGTGGCCATTTAGTCTTATGTGATGTATTCATCATATGGTATAATAATGTTCTTTAAAAATTAGATGTGTCATTTCAAGTAACTGAGCAGGAAAAAAAATTACTAAAGATTGGAATTTTTAAATTTCACCATACTTAGACAAAGTATTAGACATCGTTAAGTCACAAGTTCGAGAAGTTATCCATAAATCATAGTCACAGAATGTTAAAGAGGCTAGAGACCTAAAAATCATCCAAGCTACCCATTCATTTTTCAGTTGGAAAAACTGATTTTGTAACTAACATGCCCAAGATCACACAGTTAGATAGTGGTAGAGCTAGTCCTAGGACTCATACGTTGTGAATGCTGATCAGGAAAGGGGCAGGTATAAGTATGTAATTGTTCTAACCAATATCCTAAGTTGATAAGTACTGTTAATAGCTGAGCTGAGAGAATGAGAAATGCCTTTACTTCTTAAGCTATATTTTTTAATAATGTTATATTGTGGTTAAGAACCTAGATTCTAGAATCAAATCTGAATTCCAATCTAAGATCTCCCCCCTCATTAGCTGTGTTATCCTGAGAATACCGTCTGTGTTCTCTGAATTTCAATTTCTTTATCTGTACAAAATGGAAAATATCAGTATCCTACTAATAGAGTTGCTCTGTAGATGATATAGAATAGTGCATGTAAAATGCTTAGCCCAGCACTTGGCACATAATAAGCACTCTATGAATGTTAGCTGTTATTTTTAGTGTTTTATTATCCTTTTAATATCCATAATTGGAATAGAAACTGAGTCATGCCTTACACCTTATTTCATCCTGTGAACTCTGGGACAATTTCATTTATTCATTCACTCACCCTTAAACTTACCATTACCATGTGTAGTGAACTCTAGAAGAAGTTATAGGAAAGACAAAGAAAAATCTCACATGATACTTGCCTTAAAGGAGCAGGGACATAAAACACGTATATAAATATCTGTAACACAAGATTGGACATTGTTAAGTCTCAGTAAATTGGCACAGGAATCATACTTGTACATTTCAACGAGAGGAAAGAAGTAGAGAGGCTGTAGCAGTGAGTAAGAAACTGGACCCGCTCTCAAGGGGTTCAATCCAAGTGGGAAACAGGACATTTACTCAACTGTCTATCAAGGTAAAAAATAAAGAAGGCCACTAGAGGTGAGATTAAAGAACTAAAGAGAGAGGGATTAAATACCAGACTGGGCAAGGCTTTCTGGATGAGATGACATTTGAGGTGGCTTTGAGAGACACATAAGATCAGGAACATTAGAGACCTGTGGCAAGGATGTCCTAGACAGCAGGAAGATTGTGAGTGAAGAAGGCACAGAGTCTGGAAACCTCGGCACGGCTGCTGAGCAGTGAATACTTACGTTAATCCAAACATGGAATCTGTGCAGAGTAAAGGATGAGATTAGATGACCACGTAGACACAGAGCCTGGCTGGTGAACCTGGAACGCTGTTTTGTTCTCTAGTATGGAGAGATCACAGGGTAGCATCCCTCAAGCCCATTTGACCCATAAACATGTTCTTTTCATCCTCAGACATTTGCAGATTTACCTTCTTGTTAGTGCTCACCTATTTTGGAAGGCAAGACAGTCTTCTTAGCCATCATTGGCAGGATAGCATGGTGTTAAGTGTATAAGCTCAGAAGACATATTACTAATAACTACATTGGTCCAAATCCTGTTTTTAACACTTATTAGGTCTGCAACTTTAGGTATGTTACTGAAACTTTTTAAGCTTGAGTTCTGTCATCTGGAAAATTAAAATAGTCCCTACCTTGTGGGGTAGGATTAAACCATGTAAGCATTGACTAAAGTACCAGGCATATGTAAGCACTTAATAAATGTTAGTTATTAGGTTATTCCTTGAAGGAATTTGGGTTTGCAAGCCTCCCTTTGGAAATGCTAAAAAAAAGTTTTTGAAAAAAGATGTAACTTTTTTCTTTTTTTTTAACCTTTTGTGTTCTTGAATGTGAAACTCAACCCCACTTATATGGGAATGACTAATCCAAGAACATCCAACAATTCGGTTAAATCATCAGCTCCCAGGGACAAGGATTCCAGCGTAGGGCCTCAGCGTGCTTCCTAGAAGTAAATCACTCACCCACTCCTCACTCTCCCTTGGAGAAGGCCAGTGGAGAAGGAAGTAGCCGGCTTTACCCATTGATGTTTTCCAAACAGGTAGTGATTCATGTAGCAGCAGTTTTTCCCAGGATACATCCTAGACTCAAAAGATGGCCACACTTTTAGAACATATTTTTATGAGTTTTAAGAGCTATAACTTTAAGAATATTTTTATATTAGAAGGTTTTCCGGTAACTTGTTTATCTTAATAGCTGAAAAATAGAAAGAGTCTAATATAGAATTTCCACTCCTAAAACAATAACTTGTAAATAAGAGTACACTAGCTTGGAAAACATTAGAATGAACAAAATGAGTCTGTTGTAAAAGTGCTGTTTGCTTAATGCACAAGGACTGCTAATTAAATAGCTGTCAGTGATGTTCTCTGGCACGATCTAAAACCAGCTTCTTGCAGTACAACAAATATGAAAATGCCTAAAAGTAAATCACAGTTGCTGAGAGCTGTGGGCAAACAAACACACGCCTTATCTGTTTCAAAGGCAGCCATGGAAAATGCATGATAAATTACACAGCACAGTGAACATGTTATGTCGTTATGAAATTATTTTGATTCATGGCTTTGTATTTATCACTAAACAATTGACAAACCTCAAGGTATCAGAAATATTGTCATTTGTGAGGTTTTTGCTATTTTCTATTGTAAAGCTCAAGTGCTATAAAGTTGGAGGGTGTTGCATTTAAAATTCTTTTTTTTTTTTGTACGAAAGGTCTTTATTGGCGGGGGATGCTGCAGAGCACCATTAAGGAGGAGGGGGAGAGAGAGAGAAACAGGGGAAGAGAGGAGAGGAGAGAAGGGAGAGAGAGGAGGGGGGAGAGAGAGAGACAGAGACACGAGACACACGGCGGGGAGGGGAGAGGGAAAAAGCGCATTTAAAATTCTGTATCAAAAATGATATTTGCCACAAACTCCGGAAATAATTTTAACATTATGTGAATTCTTTACAGAGTATCAAAACTATGCTAGAAACTAATATTTTAAACATAATGAATAATTCATATTTGGCTAATATCCTTTTACGAAAATTCTTAGAGCTAAAAATAGGCTATTACAAGTCAATTTCATTTTAAAGTAGAATTATAATCTTTTATATAGCTTATAAATATACAGCCATTTCAGAATACTTTCTATACAATGGCAGTAGAACTAAAAGTAACGGAACAATTTTAAGGATGATTTTACGTACATAGCTATTATGCACACATAATTCATTCTCCATGATAAAGATACTCTATTATGTTGGCCTTATCTGTTGCTGAGTCTCCGGAATTTAAAGTGTTAAAATAATTAGGTCTTATTCCACATGAAATGTAGTTTGTTTGTTTGGTTTTTTTTTACTAATTTTTATCTCCACTGGTGCTTCTGACATTTAAACACCAGAATTTGATGTTTACAATATTTTCTGCTAGTGCTAAAAACAGTAGAAAGGCCTGGCAAAATTATCAGCTGATACACAGCTTAATTGTTTTGGTTTTTCTAAATCCCCCAAACCAAGAACCACTATTTCTCATCTTTTTGTAATGACAAAATTCTGCTGTTCTAATTTTTGCAATCAAGTTTTTTAAAAGTGATTTTGGAAATTCCAGCTAGTTCCAGGTATTACATAGAGTGCTTAAAAATAAAACAACAACAATAATGAACTCCTTGCCTATTGATAGAAATGATCAATTATTTCTTAGGTCCAGTGAAAGGGATTTTAGTATTTCTAATATATCACTTTAAATTTATTTTATGTTCTCTTAGTATATGTTAACCAATTGACCTTTACAAATAGTTTGCATTTATTAAAATAAATTTTAGTAGCTTAGAAATATGGTTTGAAACATTCATAGGATTTTTCTTTTAGCCTTGGACGATGACAAGCCTATTCTCCAAATATTTACATCACTGGAGAATATCTATGTACTTATGCTGATTTTGACTTAACATTTTCAAAAATAATTCTGTTAAATTAAATGTAAGCTCTAAAGTGTAAAACCATAGATCATGTAACTTGATACAAGTATTGCAACATGGCTTACAGCATTTGCTTGGAATATTTTTATGCCCTTTACTTCAACTGCCACAGCCACTTTCACCTTTATATTGAATGCTCCCAAAATGTATCTATATAAGGATAACTTTTAAACATGAGATTTATGTTGCTATAAAGGAGAAATCCTTTATAACCACATAAAACCATTGTCACCAGAAATCTCAGTGAAAGTTTTACATGAAAGGGGACATATTTTATCTTTAATGCCTCGTTAAACTTTCTGGAAATGGCAATATTCTGGAATATTCTAAGGATATGACTGCATATGTCTATATTTCTCTGAAAAGTTTAAATATCACATTTGTTCTAATAATTAAAGCCATACTACTTTTACTTCTGTTTAACTTTGCTTTTATGTAGAGATATTGATTTGATATATCAACCAGATCTCATCTGTAGTTCTTTGAATGACATAGCCAAAACAAGCTGTCCTAGACCAAAATGATAGCCTCATTGTTTCAACGGTCACCTTGTCTTTCAACTCAAATACTATGTATGTGCTTGTGTGGTCATATGTGTGTGCGTGAGTTGTAAGTGTGCATGCGTGTATGTTTATGTAGGCATGTGTAGAGGCACGTTTTTGTTTGTACATGTACACATACCATAAGCTGCTTTGTGTAGTTGACAACATGGAATGAGGAGGCAGCCTGCCTGAGCCGAAATGCCAGCCCTGCTGCTCTTTCCCAGTTTTATGAATTTGAGTTAGCCTTATTAACCTCTTGCTTCAGTATTCTCATCTTACAGGGTTATTGTAAGATTAAAGTAAGTTAATATAAGTAAAGTGCTTTGAATACCTAAAACACTAGCAATTACTATTACTATTATATATTTATTTGCTGTAGTCAGTCCTAAAGTTATGTTATGATAAAGTGCCTTGGTGGATGAATATTAAATATGTATTTCACTACAGTGGTGGTAAATATATGCCAATATGATCTCATTTATACATGTGGATTCTAAACAACAAAATGAATACACAGAAACAATAGCATGGAGGTCACTACAGGTGGACAGGGAGGGAAGCGGGAGATATAGGTCACGGGGTACAAACTTGCAGTTATGCAGGATGATTAGGGCTAGAGATCTAAAAACAGCATGAGGGCTATAGTTAGTTGTATTGTATACTACTTTTATACTAAAAGTATACTACTACTTTTATACTAAAAGTTTACTAAAACAATAGATTTTAAGTGCCTTTACCACAAAAAATAGCTATGTCATATGTTGGATATATTAATTTGCTTGACCGTGGTAATTATTTTATTATATATGTATATATATCAAAGCATCATGTTATATTCTTTACATAGAGATAGTAAAAAGCAAATTTTAAAATTTTTAAAAATAAAGACATGCCAACAGAATATTCTGAATTGCAATCACTTTGTTGGATGAACTGTGTTGTGTAACGCGTCATTGGTAAGAGGAAACAATAGGGAGAAATCAACAAAAGTTGCATAACTTTGTGGTTCCCAAGCTGCTCATCAAATATGGTGAAATTCATTCATTTATTCCAATGTAGACTGACTGTACATCTATACTGTGCTAGGAGTTAGCATTAGAATAACACATGGTATGTGTTTCTAATAACCAGGAATATAGTCTTGCAGACCAAGGGGTAGACAGAGTGAAAGGTAAAATAGCAATGTAATTTCAATTATGAACACTTAAAATGAGTTTTCTTTTACAGGGTGCACCCAAACCAATAGCTATGGAACCATGTGCTGGGCACAGAGCTGCTGTTCTGACTGTGTTTCTTTGCCTACCACGAGGATCCTCAGGTGCCCCACCCCCTGGGCAGTCAGGTAAGATAAAAGAGGACCTTCAAAAGTAAAGCAAAATTTGTAGACAGAGGCTCGGCGCCTGTGGCTCAAGCAGCTAAGGCGCCAGTCACATACACCTGAGCTGGCGGGTTCTAATCAGTCCGGTCCTGCCAAACAACAAACAATGACAGCTGCAACCAGAAAATAGCCGAGCATTGTGGCAGGCGCCTGTGATCCCAGGTACTTGGGAGATGGAGGCAGGAGAATCGCTTGAGCCCAGGAATTGGAGGTTGCTGTGAGCTGTGATGCCACAGCACTCTACCCAAGGTGACAGCTTGAGGCTTTCTCTTAACAAAAAACAAACAAACAAAAAAAACTTGTAGACTGAAAAGAAGTAAAAAATATCATCAAAAAGCACAGGAAGGACCTTCGCAAGATTTTAATTTAGAGCATGGAAAAATATATTAGAATACAAACTTTTACCCAAATGTATAGAAATCTGCATTGCAATAAATTTGGATTTGCTAGTTTTTCTCTTATAAATACATGTTGAATACGTGTGTGGTTGCATATAATATATACATGTATGTGTATTCACTTACACCAATTCATTGTTGCAATTACAATGAAAAATCTCACTCGCAGGGCAACCATGTTCTAGATCTTTCTGGGCATCTGCCTTTCTGTTGGTAGGAGCCAGATTATATGGGAAGCCATATGGGAAGCCAGATTATAAATATGATCACCAATTTGCTTTGTGAATGTGAAACTAAAGTAGGAGATTGACTTGTGTATTTGGAATGTTGGCATCAGAGGATGATAGCCAAATGCAACCAATTCAGTAGGTTTAAATTATGTCCTTACTTCCAGAACCAGACAGGTACAGTTCATGGGCTGGAAAACTCTCCCTCTTATATAGGCACAATCAGCCTTTCTTCTGATTCTCCTTTTTCTACATGAAAAGCATGTTTTGGATTTGGGAGTAATTCTATGTTTCCTTTTAGAGGTCTATTCTTTTCTGTGATGTTGTCCACATCTAAACATTTTCAATGTCCGATGTTAAGTATAACTTTTACTTAAATGACAAACCATATTTCTTTTCTTTTCTTTTTTTTTTTAAGAGACAGAGTCTCATTTTGTTGCCCTTGGTAGAGTGCCATGGCATCACAGCTCCCAGCAACCTCCAGCTCTTGGTCTTAGGCAATTCTCTTGCCTCAGCCTCCTGAGTAGCTGAGACTATTTTTTTGTTGCAGTTTGGCTGGGGCTGGGTTCAAACACGCCACCCTCAGTATATGGGGTTGGTGCCCTACTCACTGAGCCACAGGCACAGCCCCAAACCACATTTCTTTTTTTTTATATGCCCTATTCCACCTATTTGCAATTTCTAATTATTTCTCTGTCTTCATTGTTTTCTCTATCTAGCCTTTCTACAAAGATTTTTGAGGACAAGGATAATTTCATATCTGTCTTTCTCTTCATTTCCTCTTAAGTATAAAATAAAGTGCCAGAGTTCTGGCACGTTCTCAATAACAGTAATTGATGATGAACTCACCTCCCCGCTTATTTTATCTTTTCTTGCTTCCCTAGTAGGTTTTGAATTTCCTCCTCATTTTCTTGATTTTTGTCCAACCAGCCACACACAAAAGGGGAAAAGCCCTACCTTATACCTTGTAAACATTAGATATTCATGCAACAGAATTTTCCCCATTTAAGGGAGTTTCTGCCACATTCAGACTCATTATTCACGGTACCTGATGATATATTCTTCCAGGAGTTTTTATTTGAAGTTCATCATAATTTTTATTCTACTAAATAAGCATCCTCTGTACCTTCTTATACGTTAAGTGAATGTCTCACTCTTTCTTCAGCATCACCAAGGTAAATGGGAAGAAGTAAGCAGAATAGCTTGGCACTAGTTCTATAAGATGGATAATTATAGATACTGTGCTGAGCTAATGGAAGTATTGTTTTAAAGCTGGGATGAAATCCAAAACAAACACTTCACTAATGAAAACAAGTCTATGTGACACACACCAAGGTTCTTCTCAACCCTTGACAAGATGACTTACTGATGGGCAGAGTGAAAGCAAGTGCCAATACTCTGTCACTTTAACCTTTGAAATCCTTTTTGACTGATTTGAAAGAGCCCAGTAGCAGTGGGGAGCATTACCTCAGCTGCATTTTCTCATAGCTAATGCTGTCTTAAGCATGCGTATTGCTCCACTCTTAATATATAAAGTGTCCTCCTGTTTTTCACATTTGATCTTCACGACTAGGCTGGGAGACAGATATTATAAAACTTGCTTTATAAAGGAAGAGAATGAGGCATAAACAGCACTGCATTTCTACACTGAAGGAGTAACTGGGAGGGGACACTCAAGAGGGTAGGGAAGAAGAACAAGACGTCTGTATCACAAGACTTCCAGTTAAGTTTTCCTGATGGTCTGTAGCAGGTAGTTTCTTTCTTTATTACCAATAGCACGTGTCTTCACCCAGCCAAGCATTTGGATGAGTACTAAAAGTGTCTCCAGGGTTGATATAGGTAGATGAAACGTTGAAATAGCTTACTATGCATTTTACAGAGCCCAAAGATTAAACTATAATGAGTATCTGTGTGCATAATTCAAGATGAGCTTCTTTTTGTTTTCAAAAAAAATGTTAATTTTCCCAGCCATTCTTATAGAACTCTTTGATTCTGCTCCTTCAAAATACAGCATTATCTGCTACCTGCATGCACTTTGAAATGCATCAAGAACATAGCCTATGTTGAAGGATGGACAGTAAGATGGACAGATAGGGTCATAAAGCAAGTCACACACAATATTCATGGTAGGATCTAGGGGTGAGAATACTGGGGAGAATTACAAGATTCTTTCAAGTTTATGACATGTTTAAGTTTTTAATAACAAAACATTGGGAAATAATAAAATGAAAAGCTCTTGACTTCACTGGGAAAAAAAGGGGGAAGTATCTGTAAAGAGAAATTTTCTAATGTTATCATCTAGGTTTTCCCAGAATAAGGCAAATACTGACAACAATATGCACATAAAATTACTCCTTTTTCACTCTTCATGAAAACATTTGGTGTGTACACATAGTATCAGCCAACACTTTGAGAGGAAATGCATTCCAATGATCATTTGCAAACCAGTCATTCCCTTGGAAGGGGAACATTGACTTTGGTTATGTCATTGCTAGTGTTTGGCTCACCCTATATCTTTATTGAACGTTTATACATGCTAATGCTCATCACAGTGCTCTACATGTAGAAAGGTCATAAATGCTTTTGACATTACTAAAAATGATGACTGGAGACCTGGGAAATAGGTCCTTGAGCAACCACTTCCAGCTTTAAAGCTCGATTAGCTAATAAAATGAACCAATGGATTAGAATTTCTTTGCATGTTCCCAGATTCCTCTCCTAACAGCCCTAAGATCTGTGGAGCCTCATGTAGCATTTGGTGCAGGGTGGGAGGTTAGGGGGTTGAGGAAATGCTGGAGGGAAGAAGCCTCCTGGGAAAACTCCAGAGTCCACCTATACCGTGTGAAGCACAGGGCAAGGGAGTCTTCTCTTGGCTCTTGGGCTATTTATGTCTCCATTCAATGATGAAATTAGCACTTACTATTAAATTAAAAGTCTTCGTGCAATACTTTGCCAGGTATCCAATTTTTTTATTCGGCTTCTTTGTGAAACATAGCTTCCTGAATGCCAGTGTCATCTGCACTCTTCACTGGCATGAATAAAAGCATGTGAGAGAAGGATGAGTTTGGGGATGTGGGGGCAGCGGAAGCATCCCATGACTATGGCGGTTTTCCCACACACACTGAATGTCAGCCCTAAATAAATGATTCAGAAATGTGTAGGTGCTGCTTTGACTATCTCTTTTTGGTTGTGGATAGTGATTTTCTTTTTCGCTTTAAGAAATGGTATTGTCAGGCAGCGCCTGTGGCTTATAGAGTAGTGGGTCAGCCCCATATACCAAAGGTGGCAGGTTCAAACCCGGCCTCGCCAAACTGCAAATAACAGAAAACTACCCAGGCATTGTGGCGGGTGCCTGTAGTCTCAGCTACTTGAGAGGCTGAGGCAAGAGAATCGCCTAAGCCCAGGAGTTGGAGGTTGCTGTGAGCTGTGTGACGCCACGGCACTCCACCGAGGGCGACAAAGTGACACTCTGTCTCTAAAAAAAAAAAAAAATAGAAAGAAATGGTATTGTCTTTGGACTTTATTCTCTATCAGCAACTGCGTCAGTAATCTCTAGCAAGAAATGCTTGAGCACGGCCTTTTTAGTGTCTGTCTGAAATGTGTGAATTTCTGCCCTATGGCTCTCATCAGAGGTCAAAAGAAAAACTGCTCAGGTTCACCCCTGAGACTACTCACACACTAATCTTTTGGTTTTTTAATAAAATGACCTTAGGCACTTAAGCAATTCTCCCTTCAGGTGGCTTAGAATAGTAAGACAAAAGATATGAATAGGCTTTCTTGGCATTCATAGAGCTGGACTAATTAGGTTCTCTACTCCCCCACCCAGCAGACTGCGGCTTCGCTGCCGATTCTGCCTTCCTTGGGTAAATGTGGGATTTGTGCTGTTGTTTATGCATTTGTTCACTGCACGGTCTCTTTCTTCTGTGACCTCAAAGTGGTTGAAAGATTGACATCCCACAAAAACAGGACACATTAAGTAATTCTGCTGCATGACACTAAACAACCAAGAATGTCCCCATCACCCTGGGCAGCCTGGTCCCCAAGTGTTTTAGAGTCACATTGAGATGAACTGTGGACCAAGTAAATAGAGCTCTTTGAAGGCATAAATTGAAACGATAATGATTGCTGTCACTTTGTGATGGAAGATTATGGATTTAATAGTTTATGGATTCTTCCTAATGAGAAGCAGATTAACTTCTCTCACTGGATTAATAATCTGATGGCCCAAATATCTACCGCTGAAAAGAAGCTGTGTGCTTCAACTAAAAGTAGAATTTTGCATGATCCTGCCTCATATATAATAGATGCTCACATAATCAAAAATACTACTGCTGAAAAGTGTAAGGTTTTGAAAATTTCTACTTTAGCATTAAGAGTTGTGGCAGGATGAATAGCATATTTTGAATAGTCTAGAATATTTTGAATAAGCATTATATAAAGTTTACAATAATAATTTCCCCACAGTGTTATGGATGCCTTTCCTGTTTATGATGACAAAAAGAGAACTTTGCTTTAATTAAGTGAAAAGAGGAAAAGGAAAGAGAAGCAGGAATCCTGAGCACGGGTATCAGGTGCTTTCTACGTATTCATTGGTTTACCCTCCTAATGGCTGTATGAAGATGATTTTCCCACTCCTACTGATTGCAAAACTGAAACTCCAGAGAGATTAAATGACTTGCCCAAGGCCAGTGCACTAAATGCAACGACTCAACCAGATCCTCAGTCCGCGTGTCTCTTCCTCGCCATGGTGCTTCTGTGGATGAGATACTGGGGCATTCCAGATATCCCTACTCCTAAAAAAGATTTAAATCTAGAGTCAAAGAGAGTTTGGCTTCAGCTTTGGCTTAAAGGAGCAAGGAGAATTTGATCTTTCTTGGTAACTTAATTTCAGAAATTTGGTAAAATGCAAATACGTGTGTGCCATGACACGTCTGTAATGAAGCTACGACTTCGTGTATGTAATAGGATTATTGTTAATAAATACAAGCAGGGGCACACCGCCAGAGGAAAAGAACTTAAGCTTTTATGTATGAGCTATAGACTTAGAGTCACAAGCTCCGAGTTTCAGCTCTGCCACGAAATAGCTGTGTGACCGGGGCAAGTGTCTTGCTCTCTGGATCCTATTTTATCATGTAAAAATGATTGGATTTTGTTAGATTCCTGGGATTTGTTTCACTCGAAACCCACCATACAGTTCTACTACAAATTATGGGGTGGGAAGAGCAAAGAACTTGCTACTAACTGGTACATTAACTTATCTCTCTAGCTGCTCAGAAGCATCTGAAAACTGTATTTTCATATGTATTGCTTGTTAGTGACTAGAAATCAATTAGTATAACTCCTTAAATGGAAAATAAGGCTTAATAATTGTGTTATTAAAATCGAGTTTCCTATCCTCTTAGAATGTCTGAAATATGTATAGATGTTTCATAGTGCCCCTGTTTTAGAAGTGAGTAAAAGGAATCTCATAACCACCCATGACAGGTAGACATTTCTCAAGTCCTCAGAGACAGATGGGGATCAGATTCCACATCTGCCGACTCACAGAGTAGTACCTTCTCCTCTGGAGCCACTTTTCTTTGTTCCTTTTTTTTTTTTTTTTTTTTTTTTGCAGTTTTTGGCCGGGGCTGGATTTGAACCCAACACCACTGGCATATGGGGCTGGCGCCCTACCCCTTTGAGCCACAGGCGCCGCCCTTCTTTGTTCTTCTTTAAAGAAAATTTCCATTTTCTAGAAGCCTCTGGAGCTGCCATCCCTTCAGACTCTTAGTTTTCCTTTCATAACTCTGTCACATCTTCACACTTGTAGAAACATATCTGGTGATATAATCTTAGCACTTTCCTTGTAAGGGGGGGCTAGAATAAGAACCACAGCTACCAAATATTATCAAAACTTCATTATAAAAATTTAGCGCATCACTTACCTTTTAATCTCCAACTGAAATATTGTTTACAGCCAGTATGTGTATCTTCATAAAGAAGAAAGAAAAAGCAGAGACTTCACAGTGAAATAAATTACAAAGTTAGGCAGAGAGCCCAAGGACAAGTATCTGAGATTATTGTTAATAAATATGACTGTGTCAAAAAATACCCGCTATTAAAAAGATCCTAAAATCAACAGTAGAAAATAATTTTGTTTTCCATCCAAAATATAGTTATTATAGATTCTCACTTTGGCTACCTTTATTCATTTAAGGAATAGTTAAATGTCTGCTACATCCCAGCGCTGCACATATGGAGAGAAAAAAACAGAGTTCCTGTCCTCATAGTGGTTACGGCCTATGTGGAGATAAACATGAAGCAAACAGTTGTGCAATACACCTGTAATTAAACTGTGTATAAGTGCTATGAACAAGGAATAGAGAGGTTCAATAAAGCAGATGTACAATGGCTCAGCCTAGCATTTTTCTACAGGAGTAATAGAGTGATTACCATAGTCATTAAAACGGCGGTTCTCAACCGGTCGGTCACGACCCCTTTGGGGGTCAAACGACCCTTTCACAGGGGTCGCCTAAGACCATCCTGCACATCAGATACTTACATTCGATTCCTAACAGCAGCAAAATTACAGTTATGAAGTAGCAACAAAAATAATTTTATGGTGTTGGGTATTAAAGGGTCGTGAGAAGCACTGCGTTAAGTTGTCCTTTGCCCAGTTCTCACTTTCCATCCTGTCTGTAGGTTTGATTGTTGAATACTCCCCCCTTCACCTCCCCACCTTCTGGAGAGCTTCTCGCCCCTGTTCCCTGCCTTGGTCCATCTCAGGGAAGGCTTAGCACCCCCCTCCTGTGCGTGGTCAGCTTCATGGCCCCTCGTATGAAAGCAGGCAGACCCCCACTTGATCCTTAACCAGCCTCTCCTCCTCTGCCCACTCCCTGAGGCAAGCTTCTCTGCAGCCGACACCCAATCCTGTGGGTCTTCAGACAACCTGAATCTCCTGATGGGAAGTCCCTTCCTTTCCTGTCTCTGCCACCTCCCACCCTTCCCTAGGCCAGCTTTTCTCCTCCCCTGTAAATCCCGCTTTAATGTGGCTCAAGCCTGAACCCTCCGACTTCACTTTCTTCTCCGTTTCTTCTCTGAGTAGCCATGAAGGTCTTGCGTTGTTAGCCCTGGAGCCGAGAGAGCAGACAGGTGTTCCCACCATCCTCACTCCCCCCCACCCTCCACCCCCCACCACCCCTCTACCCACCCCCGCCTCTGTGCAAGCTGCACTTGCTTCTCACCTGGGCTGCAGCCAAAGGAAGGCACGATTCTCATCACATCACTTCTTTCCTCGTAAACCGTGGCAGACTTTTCATCCCCTCCGAAGTAAGTCCAGCCACTTACTCTGGGATGGAAAGCCCTCCTCGACCTCTCAGCCTCCCTTCCAACCACCCTTAACACTGCCCAGTCCCCACCTTTGCCTACCTGCACAGCCAGTGGGCCATTATTTTAACCTCTCAGACCCTGCATTTCCTCATCTGTAAACTAAGGAAGGCACTACACAGAACATCTTGTGATGCTCCAGGCCTGTACTTCCATGTGTTTTCCTTCCCATGATTGGGTGAGTGTATGTGTGTGGTCTTTCATACCCACTATTGTTTCCTGTACATGAAGTGTCCTCTCCCTCTCAGTTGCCTGTTTTCAAAGCCCAGTTCAATGCCTTTTCCTCTTCCTCCAGGCCTTTTCTATGCTTCCACACACAAAACATGACTCCACTCTCCTTGAAATCCCATCTGGTACGCAGTGTCACTGCCTTCTGACAGCACAGGGTCGCTAAGTGCTTTCCTAACTTTCTCCCCAGGTGGTAAGTTCCTTGAGGACAGTGGCTGTTTCTTTTTCTTTCTTTCTTTCTTTCTTTTTTTTTTTATTAAATCATATACACATAGATCATGAATACATTTATGCATATGTGGGGTACAATGTGCTGTTTTTCATACAATTCGACATGCTTACATCAAGCTAATCAATATAGCTTTCGCCTCATTTACTTGATTATTGTGTTAAGACATTTATGTTCTACACTTGATAGATTTGACTTGTACCCTTGCAATATGCTCCATAGGTGTGGTCCCACCGTTTACCCTCCCTCCATCAAACCTG
>CAUYON010077551.1:0-37511 GCA_963573935.1 Arctocebus calabarensis | reverse complement strand
TCCCTGCAGGCTTAAGTCTCCAGGAGGCCAGCCTGGCGCCTGAAAACTCCTCCAACCTGAGAAGGATAGAGAGAGAGAGCGAGAGAGAGAGAGAGCGAGAGAGAGAGAGAGAGAGAGAGAGAGAGAGAGAGAGAGAGAGAGAGAGAGAGAGAGAGAGAGAGAGAGAGGTTTTCTGCAGCGGGAAGTAAGCAGGGAAGAGGCATAGGGAGAGGCCGGTGCCCCAGCTCCCCTCGGGCCCCGGAGCGCCGCACACGCCGTAATTCCCTTCCCAGAGCCTTACAGATTTCCACAAACAATGACATCACTCGCCGCCGCTGGCCTGATTACAGCTGGGGGGGTTTTCCTGGGCGCGCGGCGAGCCCGGGCGGAGACGGAGGCGCTCTCCGGGGTGCTGGAAGGGGCGGGGGCGCGGGCGCGCGGCGCGGCGCCCCCAGCGGGAGGAGGCCGCGGGGCCCGGCCGGGGGCGGGCAGGGGCGGGCCCGGGGCGGGGCCCGCCGCTTCTCCCGCCCTCATTGGCCGCGGGCGGGCGCACGTCACCCGGGCTGGTGCTCTCCTCCGGCCCCTGAGGAACTGGAGCTGAGGAGGAGCTGAAAATGCAGATTTAGCATCAAGCACAGACGTACACTCGCTCTTTCTCTCCGGTACGCACGGCTCCCCACATTCGCACCCCTGCCCGCGAGCCGGGCCGCCTGACTGCACGACGTCCCAGCCAGCCAGATGCTGGAGAAGAACACACACTGATTTGCTGCTTTCCCAGCCCCTGTTCAGTCTCTTTCTTTATACAAAGATTTTTTTAAACTATATACATATATATAGTTTTTTTATTTGCACCTTCCCTCTGGGTCCCCTGCTCTGCCAGCCTGCGCGCCTCCTGGCACCACTTTTCACTCCCAAAGAAGGATGAAGGGTGGTTGTGTCTCCCAGTGGAAGGCGGCTGCGGGGCTCCTCTGCTGTGCCATGGTTTTTGCATCTGCTGAGAGACCCGTCTTCACGAATCATTTTCTTGTGGAGTTGCATAAAGGGGGAGAGGAAGAAGCTCGCCAAGTCGCAGCAGAACACGGCTTTGGCGTCCGAAAGGTAAGCTCTCCCATGCATTTCGCATGTTGTTTCAAAACGGGGGGCAGCCCTGCGCAATCTCATTGCAGAGTTGCAAGTTTTCTCTCTTTCTCCTGCGATGCAGATATTCTGCCATCGGCTCTTTTAACAGATATTGCCTCCAGTGATCTTTCACAGGTTATGTAATTAAAATGTCCTTCATGTGTACTAGTAAGGTCATCAAAATAATGTATTGCTCTTTGACTTGGTGGCGAAAATAGGATAACCCCTTTTAAAGGATGCTATGCTCCCGGGACGCTGTCCGAGGTACCAAGTTCTCAAGGCTGCCTGGAGATGGAGGGACCAAGCCCTGAACAGCTGGGCTCAGAGTCCGTGTGCTACTTGACCAGGGACGTCTCTCTCACCCCCATCCCCTGGAGAAAGAATAGTTTCCTACCCGTGAGGTTTGAAGCTTGGACATTGCAATTCACCTCCGTGCATCTCCCACCCCACGCGGGAGGACTTCCCTCCCACCGACTTCAGGCACTCCCTGCTCTTCCCCGGGAATGACAGCTCCCCGACTCTAGGAGACTTGGAAACAAGAACCGATCCCTCCAAAATTGGGGCGGAACTTCTACTCCCTCGCTCCCGCCCACGACCGCGCGCCCCCCGGAGCGCACTTCTGGTTGGCTCCTAGTTCTCAACACCCAGGTACCGGCGCTGGAGGTAGATTTTGAGGGGGATTCCCTGTGAGAAGTATAGGTGCCCTCTCCCGCTATGTAGGCGGCCAGCCTGGCTTCCCCACTATAGCGTGGGGATCCCCATTCCAAGAAGTTGTCAGAGTTCAACTCCCCGGGCAGCTGGAGGAGGCTCCCAGCTCCGAGACGGGAACGCCTCGAGGCTCCTTTGGAGCGCCCACCCTGGGAGGACAGGGCACAGGAGAGCGCTCGGCGGGGCCCACCTGCTTGCTGTTCCTGCCAAAAGTCTGTCCGGAATCTCCAGTGTCCTTAGGGGACCTGGTGCACGCAGGGGTGCAGTGTACCTGCAGGAAGAAGCTGGGACGAGGGAAACCCGAAGGACAGAAGGGTGTGGACGGCTCGCGCAGGGCTGGACGGTGGGCAGTGAGATTCCAGGCTGTTTCTCTTCCCTCCTGCTGCTAGGAGGAGAGCCGCGACCTGAGCCGAGCTGACCAGCGGTGGGGGGGTTTGTTTGTTGCTTTCGCCTTGAAGGGCCGCGCGGACCGGGTCTCCTATTAGTCTCCTGTCCGACTTCCCACGCCCGCCTCTATTCCAGCCGCCGGCGGGGCTCCCTGCGGTGCTGCGGGCTCTCCTGCCTCCAAAGGGCTGAGGCAGCGGCGGGGATTTCGACCCCAGAAGGGTTTTGCCACGAGTTTCAAAGGTCTGGGAGGAGACCCCGGGTCGGCCAGTGGCGCGCGGGCGGGTCTTGCAGAGAGGAACTTGTTGCTCCGGGGAAGCGGGGGAAGAGTGGGGAGCAGGGGAGAGGAGGCGCCTCCGAGCCAGCACCCCGCTGTGTGTTGGGGGGACTGTTCCGGGAGTGCCGCCAACCCAGTAAACAAGCAGACCCTCCTCCTTTCCTTCCATCACAAACTCGGCGAGACCCAGGCCTCGATATTACAGTGATCATTATTAGCTGACAGTCACAAGGAACCTAATTTATGTGCTGAAGGAACACAACAGTTTCACTCAATCTTCTCCACAATGAAAATTGGTTCAAACACAAGGGCAAGGTAAAAAACAGGCAAGACTGAAATCTATACCTGTCAGAGGTGGACCCATGTTCTTCTTACTCCTTATCACCAATAAGCTTGCAGCAGGGTGTGTTGGGCATTGGAGATGCTGGAAAGAGATTTTAATTATTGAGTGTAATAGGGCTGCAGAAACCTGTGGCTCCCTCTGCCTGCCCGCGCACCTTTTCCTAGAGTAGGTGGCTCCTGCTTACCAGGGGTTTTCTCTCCTTTTGAATATATATCCTTTAGGATCAGAGATCAGATAACCAGGCCTCGTTCCTCACTCTTTCTTAGAGAAGAGCCCATGAATTTTGCATCACAGCCTCAAACCTTCAATAACCCAGCCGGGAGAGATGAGTTTTTACATTCCAGCTTTTTTTCCTTCCCTCTCCATAACTTCCCAAGTAGTACTCCTTAACTAAATCCAGTGACTTTTACCCTGGTCATTTCTTTGACAAGGTACCTCGGCCTGGTGGGTAGGCATGGTGTGACACCTGCCTAGAATAAAACTTCTCCTCTTGGAGACCTAGATCTAAACCTTCCCTGATGCTATGGACAACAACCAGCCTTCCCTTCTCCAAAGTCCTTATGGAACCACTAGGTAAAACCTGCACTACATAAGCTAGTACATTGGCTCACTTGTCCTCAGTCATTTCACGTCAACATAACCATAGGTATTGTCTCTCCACTTGAATGGTGAATTTTCAGGGGTGATATCTTCTGTACTTCTGATTTTCTTGATATACTTGATATAACCAGCACAGTACTGAATTTGGCAGCTTTATGGAAACTTATCATTCCAGGTTTCCCCAACAGAGTTGCCAACATTTGTTATTCTCTTTGCATTTTAGACCCATAATATGTCCTTCTCCTGCCTTGGTCTGTCAGCATGCCTCCAGCCTCCTTATTGCCTTCCTCTCTGATGCTCAGCGTCAGACCCTGAAGATTCTTCATGATTATTTATGCATGCATATGAAAGCTAGAGGAGCCTGCATTTTTACTAAATAGCTATTTTATGTCACCTTCCAACCTTACAAACCTATAGTAGAAATTACTGGCATCTGCCCTCATTCTCAGATGAAAATCTTAGTGCTCCAAGAGCTTAAGTAACTGTTCATATCTGGTGCGTGAAAGAACTTAGATTTAAAACCAAATTTGCTTGACTGAAAGTAATTAGTTTTCTACATCATACTGCCTCCAGGGACTTGACTTCCTTGACTTCCTCAAGACCTCTGCTTTTGAGGCATCATTTTAGAGTTCCCATATTTTTTCTTTCTTTTCTTTTTCTCTTACTTTTTATCCATTTTTACCATTTACCTATTATTAACATGTGTTAACTAATGTATAAATGTATGTACATCTTGGGGCAAACTATAAATCTTCCGAGAGAAGAAATAATATGCTATATCTTTTTTCTTTTATTGCCCTTGCTCTAGCTTGGTGACCTGTACTTGAGATATTCAATAAATATTTGTCGATTATTTGATTCTTTCAAGACCACGAACAAAATCATATGTTTCCTATCTAAAATGGAGTAAAAATTCATAATTTTACCTCTGGCATTCAGAGATCGAGGTTTTCTATTTTATTAATATTATCATCACCTGGCCCTGGCCCAAAGACTTATATCCACTAGAGAAGACACATGTTTGTAGGAGAATAAGTAAGTTTACAACATCGACAAAGGCATTATTCCAAAGAATGTTTTAAAATTCTCAATACACTGCTAATTTCTAATCCTTTGAAACAGAAAACAAAAATTTTTATTAGGGAAATACATGGAGAATTGACCAAAAATCAAGTAAGAGTAAAGTTTAAAAAAAAAAAAATTAAGAGTTGAGGTTAGAAAAAAAAAAAAGCATGATAATTAGGTGGGTTTGATTCATTATGTATGTTTTGTTTTTTATTCACAATGGACTGACATTGGGATGATTACACAAGTAAACTCATGGGACCATTTTTATATGTGTGAAAATATTCTCATTTTAAAAATAATATAGTAATAATTTTGCTGCCCAGTAGTGAAAGAATAAATTTATGTTCATTTTGCTTTTATTGACGTGTAATTGACAGAAGAGCTCAGCTGAATAAACTTTCACAAACTGAGTATACATGTGTAACCAGCACCCAGACCAAGAAACAAAATATTATCAGCATCCTTCACTCCCCCACTTGCTCAATGGAGTTGTTCTCAGTTTGGGGCTATTATAAATATTGCTTTTGTAGATACTCAAGTATATGTATTTTGGCAAATACATATATGCCATTCTGATGGGAACTATCGGTCAAACCCAACTGAAGTCAGACATTCAGCTTTAGGAGGCTGTATCAGTTTTCTACTGCTGTGTAACAAATCACTAACAATCTGGTGGCCTAAAACCACACCAAATTGTTATTTCATAGTTTTCATAGGTAAGGGAGTCTAGTACATTTTAGTTGGGTCCTATGCTGAAGTCCTCAGAGGATAAAAGCAAATAAAGCCTGCTGTTTCTCACATAGAGGCACGACCAAGAAACACTTCATTTTTGACTGTGTTCGTGTTTTACACCTGAAGATTTCATTTTTTGCTGGCTGCTGAGATAAGAACATTCTCATCTTCCAGGGCCTGCCTTCATGACCTCCCAGCATGGCCCCACACATGCTGCTTCAAACTCCCACCCTTCAAATCTTTCCTTCAAAAAGCACCTAGTCTCTTTTTAAGGTTAATCTGATTAGATGAGGCCCACCAGGATAATTTCCCTTTTGATTCTTTTGATGAACTTCAAGTTGACTGATTTGGGGGTTTAATTACATTTGACAGATGTCTTCACCTTTGTGTAATCTTATCACAGAATTGAAAGCCATCATCTCCACAAGGAGGACATGATGACATGGGACGTAGCCCACCAGGGAACAAAAACCTTAGGGTGGGGAGAATCTCCAAATTCTGCCTGCTACGGACAAGAGCCACACAATTTTCCAAAGCAGTTATGCCGATTACACTCCTGCCTGCTGTATGTGAGAGTTCTGGCTGCTCCACGCTCTCAGCAACATTTGGTGTTTAAACCTAGTTTCTTCTAGCCATTCTGGTGTGTGTGTCATTACGGTTTGGGTTTGAATTTTCTTTATGACCAATTAAAGTTGAACACTTTTAAATATGCTCTTTGATGATTTGGATATCCTCTTTTATACAATATTTATTCAGGTATTTTGCCCTGAAAAGTTTTTCTCTGGGATTATCCATCTTCTTTTTTTTGGAAGGAGATTCTCACTGTGTCACCCTGGGTAGAGTGCCATGGCATCACAGCTCACAGCAACCTCAAACTCTTGGACTTAATCAATTCTCTTGCTTCAGCCTCCCAAGTAGTTGGGACTATAGGCACCCACTGCAAAGCCTGGCTATTTTTTGTTTGTTTGTTTGTTTTTGTAGTTATCATTGTTGTTTTAGCTGGCCCAGGCCTGGGTTCAAACCCACCAGGCTCAGTGTATATGGCTGGAACCCTACCCACTGTACTATGGAAACCTAGCGCATCTTCATTTTTTTAATTTGTTGGCTTTCTATACCTATTATGGATAGGAATTTCTGTCATATATATGTATTTTGAATACCTACTTCCACCCACTTAATTGTGTCTTAATATCAGAACAATATTGGCTCCAGATTATATAATTTTACTATCACTGTATTACACAGTCAGTTGTCAGTCAAAAGAAGAGTTCTTTAGCAGTATACTCTCACCTCCTACCCCATACATCTTTGGATTAAGTTTGACACGGTTTAGAGAGAGGAGAAAAACAGGATACAGACCCTAAGTATTTCCCCAAAGATTCCGATCTATGAAGACCTTAAGGGACAGTTCTTCTGGAACTAAAAGATCTACTACCATGGTAATAAGGAAAATATTAATAGCAGCCTATTGCCTTCCATCCATTTGTTACTTTTGAACATCAATTTAAAATATGATGCCTTAGGTCAAGTTCAAGCTCATCCCTCAAGCTCGTCTCTTCCAAATCCATTTGGAACTTCGATTGCATATAGTACTCTGTTCCTTTCCCCAGCACCAGTCATAACTATCAGAACAATGTCTATACCCAGTGCCCCTCTGTGGCTGAAGGAAACCAGGAGTAGTAATGTTCAAAGGTAAAGATGATGGATATGCAGTCAGATAGCATTGGAAACTTGGCTAGATTACTAAATCTCTCAGAAACCTCTTGTCTCTGGAAAATGGTTAAAAAAAACATCATTGTTATGAAAATAATGTACTATATGCAAGGTTTTGGTCACAGTGCTGAGTGCATAGAATACAATAGCTATTAATGGCAGTAGTAATAATAACAAGGCTGTAGCCTGTCAACTCTCTTTTACTCAACAAAGCAGTTGTGCATTGTACTTTTGTAGGACTGACAGCTAATTGTGTGAGGAACAGATAGCCAGCCCATGAGCAACTCATCCGTGGTCCAGGAGATGACCTGGCCCAAATAATTCAGTAAATTTAATTCATTACAAATCATGGCAATTATTCAGCTGATCATATAGGATTTCTTTGGAAATTTGACTGGCTAGATGCCATAGAGAGGAGAAAGGAATACAGTTGCCATGAGAGAGCCCATCCAGGCCCTGGGAGACATAGACATTTCATCTGGGCTCCTAGTAGATTTCTAGGCTACTTCCCAACAAAATACACTCCTGGTGCAGACTAGAGTGCTGATCACCAAACTCATTTGCCCTCCTTTGTGAGCCACAGCAGGAACACATTTCCTAGCCTACCTTGTAGATAAGTATGACCATGGGACAATTCTAGCCCTGTAATATAAGCAACAGGGATACACACTTCTTCCATGCCCAGTGCTTAAAAATCATCTATTGATTGGTTTTCTGTGTTCTGCTCTTTTCTAAGGGTAACTCAGATGCCAGGTGCTAAATGTAACAGAGTTATAAGATGAACCCAGGTCCCTGATTCCTGACTTACAAGAGTAAGAGTTACATGAGGGAGAAACTGCTGCTATACTAAGGCATTGATATTTGTGGTTTATCTTTAGAGCAACCAGTATTACCCAAACTAATATACTGTCAGTGAAAAAAAAATTTCTTCCTTTTCTAAAGTTCCTAGAGTAAACATTGCAACCACACCAGCCCAAATTACAACAAAAATAATCTTTCAAAGCCTTCTGAGAGCTCTTGTATTTTTGTCATATATTGATATAAAACATTCACCACTCTGGTCCTCACACTGGCAACCAATATACTCTTCTCATCACAGGTGCCCAATATGTGCTTCTTGGACATATTGGACCATGAGATGGTGATTTGACTGTAAACACAGAAAGAAGGTGCTGGAAAACTATCCTTCAAGAAACTATCCTTATAGGATCAGATCCACTCCCCTAAAAGCATCAGTTCAGCTCGGAAGAAGAAATAAGTGGCAACCAGCAAATGGGAAACTGGCATACTTCTCAGTTTCACTAAAATTCCCAACTTAGAAATTATCAGTAGTAGAGTAGATGAGCTCTTTGAATAGAGAAAATAAAATCTGCAGTTAAAACCTGATCAAAATACAAAAAAACAGGGAGAACTATACCTCTACTTTTTCAATTGAGTTAATATCTAGAAATCAATTTCTATTTCAAAAGGTCTTATGAGCTGTAGATCATAATGTTATAGCACATCAGTGACGGATGCAATAGTTAAGTTTAAAATAATTACATATTCAGCACTAACTGCTCAAAGAAATCAGGCTTTACGAATAAAACATGGAAGCTGAAGTTTGAACTTTTTCTCCTGACTAAGCAATGGTTTCATTTTACATCAAATTCAGACCCACTATTTCAATAAAAAGTCCTGTATTGAATTTGTGGATTATTATTTGAGACCAAATAATCACAGGACAGTTCAAAAACAATCAGTTTACCTTTCTTTATAAAGAATTGAATACAATTTATTGTGGTCAAAGTTTATGAGTGATTGGGGAGTTAAGAAATTACATCAGGTCCGGGCCCAGTGGCTCACACCTGTAATCCTAGCTCTCTGGGAGGCCAAGGTGCAAGGTGGGTGGAGTGCCTGAGCTCATGGGTTTAAGACCAGCCTGAACGAGAGTAAGACCCCCATCTGTAAAAATAGCCTGGCATTGTAGTGGGCCCCTGGAGTCCCAGCTACTCAGGAGACTGAGACAAAAAAATCACTTGAGCCCAAGAGTTTGAGATTGCTGTCAGCTATGACACCATAGCACTCTACTGAGGGTGACAAAGTGAGACTCTGTCTCAAAAAAGAAAAGAAAAGAAATTACTTTTGAGGCTCGGCGCCTGTGGCTCAGCGGGCTAAGGCACCAGCCACGTACACCTGAGCTAGCGGGTTCGAATCCAGCCCGGGCCCGCCAAACAACAATGACAGCTGCAACCAAAAAATGGCCAGGCGTTGTGGTGGGCGCCTGCAGTCCCAGCTACTTGGGAGGCAGAGGCAAGAGACTCGCTTGAGCCCAGGAATTGGAGGTTGCTGTGAGCTGTGATGCCACAGTACTCTATCCAGGGTGACAGCTTGAGGCTCTGTCTCACAAAAAAATAAAATAATAAAATAAATTACTTTTGAGTTAACAATTTTGTTCAAAATGTAATAGTGTGTATTAATGGATGGCATCTATATGGGGAGTATATGAGAATCAAACTGCCTTGAAAATTTTTTGTATTAACCTGAATGGAGTTGAAGAAGAGTCTCCTTAGTAAAGTATCACAAGATTGAAAGAACAAGTATCCAATGTACTCAACACTAATATGATGCCAATAGATAAACAACTACACTCCCACATGAAAGAAAAACACAATTAAATTCAATGGGGGGTGGGGGCAGAAAGAAGAGAAGAGAGGGGAAGGAAGAAGGGGAAAAAGTGAATGGGGAGGAGATTGGTAAATTTTGATCTAAAGAGTACAATGTAAAGGTCTACAGCACACCCCCTGGATGAACAGCTTAACTACAACTTGGACTTCACCTAACGAATGCAAACAATATAACCTAATCATTTGTCTCCTCATATTAATCTGAAATTTTTTAAAAATTGCTTTTTGTTCCTAAAGCTGATTAGATATTGTTGTGATGTGCTGAAATCTTCTAGTGAAAGTTGTCTACAACAAACTCTTATTTTGGACATAAAGACCAACTCTTAATTTTCTGACATAGAGTGAAATAGACTTAAGAATGTTACAGGGAATTGATAACACCTCCATTAGACAAGAACAGAAAAAAAATATATAGAATCCTGGGATTTCTCTTTATCTAAAACTTTAAATTTGACATTAACTATCAGAAATACCCAGTTCTTCTCCTGATTTTTATAAAGAGTTCATTTCATGCACATTTTAGATCAAGAGCAAAAGTTCAAAGAAGAATGAATAACATATAGAAAACCAGTTATTGAGGGGCAATAAGAACATGAAGATAAGAACTCGGGTTTTAAGCATTTGCAAAGAGTTGTAATGTAATTAGAGAAGATAGTTTTGACCTAGAATATTTGTTTTTCACTGTTTGAAAGTTTTAAGTTAAGGGTAAAAACATCATTAGTCCTTCTTTCTAACACAATGCCTGGCAAAACTAAATCTATAATGAATATTTTTTGAATGAATGATCTAATTGACGTTGGTATTAGATTTAACAGACATTTGAACATCTTTCCTTCCCAAGGGGTGAGAGAGCTGGGGTATTGATAGACCAAGTGTGGTGAGGTTGTGATTGATGATTAACAATTACTCCAGGCCAGGGTTAACCATCCCACATTTTGACCTGACATATGTGCACATAGAGCAGAACTTGGCCTTCAAGAAAACCAAACCAAACCAAAACAACAACATCAAAAACCCCAAAACCTTCACGAAGAGATGCAGAGGCACATGCTAAACAAACAGGCCCACTCAAGGGGATCTGAGCAGGAAGGTGATGGTGTCTGCTATAAGAGGGAAGCCAAATCATTATAAAAGGGAGCAGCAAATGTGACATAGTGGAGGAATCACTTACTGCCAATTTCTTTAAGAAGTGTAGCAGGAAAGGGAAGGCAAGAAGCAAAGCAGTGTGATGGTGACTTGATGTGGTTGCCGTGATTTTTATGGGTAATGAGTTCTAAATACATGTCAGACCACGTGGAGGTCACTATCCCACCGAAATGTTGTGACATGCCTTGCTAATCAAGTCTGCATTATTCTAAGCAGTTAATCCAGAGCCATTTACATTTTTACAAATAATAACTGCAATTATAAAATTACAGCCTGTCAGAACAGAAAGGGATCCTAGAGAGATATTAGTCTGACCCTTCATTTTACACATGAGGAAAGCAAGGTCAAAAACATTGTGTGTTTTGCTATCATATTTGCAAAGAGCAATTTGAGCCCTTGTTGCATGTTGGCTGCTTGGACAGTGCATTATTGGGCCATTGAACCAGCTTTCCACACTGGATAAGATGGAGAACATGGATTGTGTGCGATTCCTATCATGATTAGCTACATAAACCAACGTGGCCTGACCAGGTTAATTCTTTTCAGGTCCTCCTGGTCTGCTTTTATGTTTTTAACATTTTCCCCCCTGAAAATTTTATGAATTCTAATTTCCCAAAGTTTCTCAGGGATTCCACACCAACAGCAAACTATTGGAGTCACACTTGGTGAAAGATAGGATAAGAATTTATTTTTCTTTGACTACCCCTTTAGTGATTAACACAGGAATGTATATTTAGTAAGTATTCAATAAATATCAAAATAAATGATTAGAAAAGAATCTAAAGGTTTAGTGTTATCATTAGATTCTTACTACATGACAAGCAAATGTGTCATGGGATGGTGCAATCAGGAAAACCAAGTATGCCAGGAAAGGTTATATGATTGTCCTTTATTTTGAAACCAAAGTAGATGGCTTCTATTGTCTAATTGCCCTTTATGGCCTAAAATTATGTGACTTCACAGTTAATTAAGAATCAAGTGACAGAGGAGAATAAGATGATCCACAGATCTATCCTTCTTTGCCCTTACCTTATCCTCAACTTCTGTAAGAAGAAAAAAAATCACTTTCATCAGATGGACACCAATTCTCTTCAGAGACAGAAGTTCAAACACAAGAAGGTACTTAACATCCAAAAGTCCATTCTAGTCAGTTCTTGCTGATTGTATTTCTAGGAACTTTTGATCAAGAATGAGAGACCAAGAGAAGTCCAGCAAAGCTTAAAATGTGGGGAGATGGATGGAGAGTCAGCCAGTTGTGATCTCTTGAGCCCCTGGGGAAGGACTTTAGTTGTGGGGTAAATGGGCAGAATCTGACTGAAGGGGTCCTTGGAGAGTTGTGTCTTCTCTGAAGCTTGACATGAACCCAGATTTGGACCCAGAAGCTGAAGCCAGAAACAAACCAGGTTGACCACTAATTGGAAAGGAAAAAAATCACCAAAGAAGAGTTACAGGTGTTTCCAACTAATGACCAAAGATGTTAGGAAGAGCCACAATTATACTAGGGAGAAGTATGCAAACAGAAGAACCTTCAGTTCATTCAATAAACACATACTAAGCACATTCAATAAGTGAGTATGATGCCAGACACTGAGATGTGGATTTGGGAACAAATTAGACAATCTGAATTCAATCCCATTTGTCTAAGAAGGTTTCCTATGGATGGAGGAGAGATCAAGACCCAGCATGAAAATACTTATTAAGTCTTTGTTTGTGCCACATTTACTAAGTCTCATTGGCCAAAGAAAGTCACATACCCAATCTTAGAGTCAGTGTGGGAGGAGATTAACCCAGGGAATGAACACAATGACACATGAGCAAAGAGAGGACCATTCCTCCAGTCTTCTGCCACAGGAAGAGAGTCACATTGTCTCTTGCCCCATCAAAGGGTGAGGAATCTGAGGAATGTAACCACCTGTTACCATTTTTTCCTTGGCTGGAAGTTATTCCAGGAGAGGCATTAAATCCCTGGCCCTTCCACTACACAAAGACATTGACAGATGTAGGTTCTCTTTATGGGACCTCCAGGCAGAACATCTATATCTATTAACATCTGCATGTTAGGTAATATACAGTTCGTCAGAATCACAGAGGAATGGGAGTGCTCTTTGCAAACAAGTAGAGTACTGACAAGTTTTGTGATAGATTTAAGATATGGTGCATGTGAAACAATGACTGCCAGTAGAAGGAAAGTCTTCACAAAGCAGGCAATGACACACTGAGGTGCATTGACATTCAGGTTTATCATTTCTACAGATTTAAAGGAAAGGGGTTTATAGAGGAAAGCACAGGATGTGCAACAAAGTGTGCAGGGATTTTAGAAGGATTGCAAGTAGTTTTGTTTGGCTAAGTGACAAGAGACTAGCAGATGAGGTCAAAGAAACGAACTGGCCAGTTCATGAGGGGTCAGCCACATCATGCTGAAGAGTTTGGATTTCACCGATGGGTTGCAGAAGGCATGGAAGGGCACTTGGAGACTATAGCAGAGTGACCACAAAAGGAGAACAAGTTGAACTAGTGGGGAGTTGTAGAGACCCAATCTCTGCTTGGTTTCTTTGTCCTGAAAAATCAGTCAGGTTCTGGCAGCAGATTGCACCATCCTTTCTAATAGATGATACTACTAAGAAGTCAGGTTATGTGTCTTTGATCTCACTGCCACTCACTGATGACATCAGTGATACTAATGGCTTGATTAATTATTGTCCTTGAAGTCACAATGAGTAGTTGGTAGAGCATCCAGTTCTATCTGTGACGTTTAGTCCAGCTAAGAACAAAAAAAAACAATTAAATGCATCCTACTTCCTTCCTCAACATATAAATACATGAATCTAGAACAGACTCCCTAACTTAGAAGCCATAAATGAAAGGACAGTGGTGCACCACTGTGATCCCAACACACAAGATGGATTCTGAGAGTCCCAAAGGAATAATGCTTGTTTTTAAATTTGCCATTCTGTAGGATGTATGGAAATTTTGCCCGAGGCTAGAAAGAAATTGTTCTGTGAGTGAAACTGAGAGTCAGGTACCCTGTACCTGTCTCATTACCATGTTCTTATTCAAGAATTGATACAAATCAGTGGTTTGATTCTTGGGGGTGAAGCTTAGCTTGAATCTCATTGTGGACTGTTAGTTCAGTCCTAGAAGAATAAAGAACTGTGGGTAACCCATGCCATTTCATATGGTTGTGCTCCTGGTTATAGGCAAGAGTGACTCTTGGAATCAAAGAAGAGCCGAGGGTTACCCATGGAGGACAAGTGCTTAGAAGCAGACAGGGAGGACCCAGAGCCAGATGTCCTGAGACTTACCCCTTTCTTCCTTGGCTTCCCCTACACATAGCACCTTGCAAATCAGCTCATGCCAGAAGAGCATCAGTTCATACATTCTTATTTTCATAACACATTTTTGTTGAGCCCTATGAAAGTGAGGCACATCAAAAGGGTGGGTTCTACAGGCAGAAAAATGACATATCAAGTTTGTGTGCAAAGGAAAACATATTATAGTTCAATAGGCTAGCTTTGAAGACTTCACCTGACCTGATGTCTCCAGCCAGCTCTTACAAACACCCATTTTAGAGTCAGGCTGTGACAATTAGTCTCTAGTTCCGCCTGTAGAGGACCTTCTTAGACCATGATACCCTAACGCACCCTAACAAGTTGAGGCTGAGTGATGTCTGCTATCACATCTGGTTACTCAGAGACATGATGGCCTCAGTCCACAGGACCATTCCTGTGAACAGTAGCTGGAAATGCACAGAAACAATTAGGCTTCTCTACTGCATGAAAACATCTGTGAAAATGAGCTGTGGAGACTTCCATTCCTCTGGTGAAATCATATTTACTTTATTCATCTAAATAATGTGGCTTGCTTGCCTGCTGTATGAATTGCCTTGAGCTGTTTCTTCATGGATGGGTTTTTACGAGCCAGCGTATGATTTTCTGTGCAAACATATGCCTGCCACTTTAACTCTGAGGATGGGAAGGCTTCTTGTTGAGTTGCTTCTTGATTCTAGCTCTTAATAGTTCTGGAGTCCTTGGTTCCTCGAAACATCCAGCTGCTTATCTTCATTTTCCCCCATTGCCCAGCCATCCCCCTACACACACACACACACACACACACACACCACCACCACCACCAAATTAAAAGGATTATAAAAATAAATAAATAAAAGCCACATGCTCTGTCTTCATTCCCAGTGAGTTGCTTCTCATTTGCATACTTACAGCAATGGGAAACCACTGAAACAGGCTGTGCTTCCTAGTCATTTAGCATCTTTACCCTTGGATACTCAGAAACATGTGAGCCAAGAGCACGGAGGTGCCCACAACTGTGTCTTGTGTTCAGTTGATAAGTTCACTCTTCGGTGGATGAGACCAAATCTGTTAGCCTCAACCCAAGGTAGCTAATGTAAAAGATTCTGTCTTTTGCATCCAGGAGCACACCCCAGGACACGTGTGTGCTCCCTGCCACCACACATCACTTCAATATCATGATGAAACAACAGCAGTTGAGGGATGCTTTGCAAAAATAAATGGCCTGTACTCTTCAAAGACAAAGACAAACATGAAATGACAACTCCATGCAACATGAGATCCTAGATTGAACTTTGGACATTTTTTTTTTTGCCATAAAGGATATTTTTAAAACAATGGACAACACATTAATGGTATCTATAAATTAGAAAAGAATATTATAGCACTGTTAACTTTGTGATTTTGATACTACAACTTATACTCAAATGGTTCAGCAAAATTAATACATACATATAGAAAAAAAATTGTTTTTTGCAGTTTTTGGCCGGGGCTGGGTTTGAACCCACCACCTCCAGCATATGGGGGCCAGTGCCCAACTCCTTTGAGCCACACGTGCCACCCTAGAAAAAAATTTTAATCCAGTAAAATATTAACACCTGGGAACTCTAGGTGACAAGTCTATAAGAATTTTTTGCACTCTTCTTGCAATTTTTCTGCAAGTCTTAAATTATTTAAAAAATTAAAAAGGACTGCCCCAAAAAGTGTATACTGACTCAAAACTAATGTTTCGATCTCTCCCTCTATGAAACCAAACTAGGTTAAACTTCCTCAACAGCAATGAGGTCTGTCCCACCTCTGCCACCAGACAGCAGTGTGACCATAACCAGATCACACAACGTTCTGAATCTCACTTTCCTGATCTGTACAACGCAAGTATTGACTAGTAATACCCGAATCTAGACAAGATCCTCTCCAACCCCCATTATGTGCCCTGCAGAAGTCCTAGCCCTTCCCAGTATTGCTAGGAATTCTGAGAGTGGGGCTAGATCTTCATTTTACTTTTGGATCCAGTTTTCTACTTCCACGAGAACTTTCTGGTGAACACATATCTCCATCTCTCTCATGCACTCTCCATGTTCACTATGGTGACTCAAATGTTATGAAATTCAGCCACTGCCTTGATTTTCCCACACCAACAATGCCTTCCCACGCACCCAAAGCATTTGTGACCGGAATGTATTTTACTAAGGTGTCCAGATTTCTGGGAAGTGGAGAAATAACTGCACAGTGAGCCCCTGTCATGTTTCAGGAAATCCTTTCGGGCCAGGTGCAGTGGCTCACGCCTGTAATCCTAACAGTCTGGGAGGCCAAGCCAGCTGAATTGCTTGAGTTGTAGAGTTTGAGACCAGCCTGAGCAAGAGTGAGACCCTGTCTCTCAAAACCAGCCAGGTGTCGTGGCAAGCACCTATAGTCCCAGCTACTCAGGAGGCCAAGGCAAGAGGATCACTTGAGCCCAGGAGTTTGAGGTTGCTTTGAGCTATGACATCACAGCGCTCTACTGAGAGAAACAGAGTGAAACTCTTTCTAAAAAAAAAAAAAAAAAAAAAAAAGAGTCCCTGTTACTGGAACATAAGCAGCGGTCCCTTCACGTCCAGCCTCACACGCTCCTTTCTTGGTTTCTTCATTGTGTCCTCCCCTCATAGGTGAAGGCAAACTCTTCCCGGGCAGAGCAGAACTTTCTGCTCTCCAGGAACCCACTGACCATCACAAGATTCTCCCCAGTAGGAACTCACGTGCCAGTCAGGGTAACGTTCTCACCCTCACAGTCTCTGTGAGGTGAGACACATGCTGTTCACCCTTGAAGGTCATTCCAACATGAAAATGCTAAGAGTCTATGAAGCACACTTGCTTTAATTTAACAAAAATGAAATGACCGTTTTGCACATGTTGATTTTTAAACTTATACCAGGTACATGGTAGAAAACAATATAGAGAAGGCGGCACCCCTGGCTCAAAGGAGTAGGATGCTGGCCCCATATGCGGGAGGTGGCGGGTTCAAACCTAGGCCCGGCCAAAAACTGCAAAAACAAAAAAACAATATAGAGAGGTGAACAGAAGGAAATTAAATCACCCTAAATTTCACCACCTGTTATTAACATTTCAGTGAACATTAAGGGAGCATCTTTTTGCCTGCACATGCCATTTTGTTTTTATAAAAAGAATGTAATATGAAGGTCTTTCTGTGTCAATGAAGGGAAAATACAGCATCATTTTCAAAGGCTGTATTGCATTTCTCTCTTTAAAAGTGCAATAAATTTTCTTCCCTGTAAACGCCCCTCCCTTCTTCCTTCACAATCTTTCCTGCGCTCTCTGTAACTTTGTCTCAGTGAGGCTGAGGCTGGGTTTTTCAATACTTAACTTGACCTTGGTACCATTGCTTTCAGATATTAAAAGCTGAAAAAAGTAGAAAGACAGATAGATAGATGTCAAACACAAATTCTTTTCCTCTGACCTTATTATCTATGTAGAATTCAATAGAGTATCACTAAATCTCCACTAACAAATTGAGTTTAATATTGACTTGGCCCACTGCAGCCTTCCTCTGGGGTTATTCCAGGTTCTGAAGGGACAGCTTGCTTGGGAAGATGTCAGCATGTAATTTCATAGCTTAGACATTTGACTTTAACCCCTTATTCTCTTTTGTCATTTGGAGATAGCACCACCCCCAGAGCTGATGTTCGGAAGTGAGAGCTTATCCCCTATGGCTACTCCAAAGAGTTTGGACCCAGCTACAGACAAAAGTAACAGAGTCTCAGCCGTGCCTGTAATTGATTGGACATTTTTTGTTCTAGAATATCTGAAACTATTTCGACTCCCAGTGCAATCTTATGAGTTTGTTTTCATTTCAGGCCTCTTAAGACGTGCCTTCCGCCAAGGGCTTAATAGAGTCCCAGACTGTTCAGAGCTTGCAAGTGCCACATGTGTCACTCACTGGAGGACAAATTGAGTTTCATTAGGCCAGCACACTGCTTTCAATCTGTTTGTCTTGGCAAGGGATGTGCACCCTCCAGTTTACCACAATCCCCACCACTCCCCATTGTCTAATACTGAATTTACATATGAGGATTGCCAGCTTGGCCTCCAGTCATTAAATGTGTTACTAATGCCCAACGAATATCACACCCAGAAAGGAATTAGTCATCAACTTAGCCACTCTTTCCAAAAGCTACAATCTCCTTTTTATTTCCCCACTCAGCCAGTATTTATGACATGGATACTCTGTACCAAATACTCACGAGCAAAACAGGCATTGTCCCCATGCAGCTGGCAGTCCAGTCACTCCCAAGTCTGTCTTCTGAGAAAATGTTCTTTTTAGTATATCAAGATAGTTCAGAAATATGAAGATTCAGGCACCATGTCAGTACCTCAGTTTTCATCTTTCAGCTTAAGATTCTTCTGATCCTTATTACTACCCACAAAAACCAGCCTGTGGATGAATCTTCCTAGAAGTAATAAGCGTTTCCTTCCTCTAAAGCGTGTGTAATGGCTATGGGTTAGGGCAGCTTGCCAAGGTAGATAGGGGGTATTCATTGGGAGAGTTGACAATGAGAACAAGTCAAGACAGGTGATCAGAGAAATTAGAGTAACGATTAACAATTATCCTTTGATAGTAAATCACAAACTTAAAACTAAGGATGTAAAAGTGTGCACCAAGAGAGTTTCTTAGTTCCAGGTTTAAGGGTGAGCTATAAGAGCCTGACATCATCCAGAAAAATGCCTGAATGAATGGCCCCCTCTCTCTGCTGTGGAAGCTGGTTGGTTCCAGCCCATCCCATGGGGCACCATCCCCAATGGACTTGAGTGTGCTATACCCCCTAACAATCCCAGGCTGTCCCTCAGACTATTCCCATCCTTGACTGGCTTGGCAGCTGTGGTTATATAGCTGATATATTTAAGTCTGCTTATAAAAAATGGTGGTTTCTATTTTGTGATGGAAATAGATATTTAATCTGTGTATTAGGTTAAACTCAATCACTTTTTTGTTGTCGTTAATGAAGAAACAAAACACTCTGGAAGTTGTTCTTCTCGCTCCCTTTGCTCAGCAGTTGACATTCAGACCTGTCTGTCAGGAAGCTTCAGATTTCCCCCTGAGTTCAGTTTGCCTCTCACACAACCCAGGGAAATCAATAGCCGTCTTCGGGTGGATACGCTAATATGAAAAATCGTCCGCTGAATCCTAACCGCAGGTAACTGAAAAATATTGAAAAATAAATGATAAAAAATCATTCTTAATTTTTGACCTGGAGGGAGTTAAATCCTATGTAGGATGTACATTTTAGAGAAAATGACAAATGGGAAGGAGAGGACCAACCAGCCAGACCTCCGAACCTCTGTTGCTTCCCGTCTACAGTGGAGATAGTGTAACACCCACCTTGCAGAACTGCCACGATCACCATTGTGGGAGGACACTTGGGAGGCTCTGGGTATGTTGTGACAATGGGAACTCATAACTGGCTCTCTTTTTTGAGCTGCTTTCTTCTTGGAACAGGAAATACCCTGGTCTCTGTCCTTGCAATAAGAATGACTTTCCTCATGTGTAAATTATCCCATCTAGCAAATCAGAAAATGTCACGTCCATGTCCTGCCTCAATGGCAGTCAGAATGTCCTGAAGCCTCCACCAGCACCTTCATATGCGTTTGGAGCTGCTCTAGGAGGCACCTCAGCATGGACCTCCTGATCCACTCTGAATGTGGCAGGTTCATTTTCCTGATGTCTGTAATGACTGCCCCCTCTTGCCCCCTCTTTTTGCCTGGGAACTTTGAGGTCCTCCCCTATTCTGCCTCTGGGCAGACCTCTGACTTGTCTTGGCCAAAAGAGTGTGGTAGAAGCATCGGTGTGCTTGTTCCAAGAGGTCTTGCACATTTCATTTAGTCTCTTATGGTAATCCTCATCCACAAGAATGAGCCTGGGCTAGGCTGCCAGAGCAGAAAAGACCGTGGAGGAGAGCTGAGGTGCCCCAGCCAACAGCCACCAATTGCAGAGTCTACTGGGGGAGCCACAGCTGACAGCAAGCATGTGAGGTGCCCAGCCAAGACCTGAACAACCACTCCTTGCACCCTAGTTGTGAGCTAAATATACAGTGGCTGTTTTGAAGCTACTATATGTTTGGTTATGTATAGCACAACATTGTCACAGTGATATATGGTAGATACCCAATGCAACTGAGAAGCTCTCGTCAAGGCTAGAGAAAATTAACAAGGACCCCTCGGACTCCTCAGACATCAGAGCAGCAGTCTGATGGATTTGCATTCAGCCACTGGTCTCAGACAGGCAGTGGGAATTATTATTGGCCCAGTAGAGTCATCCGACAAATGAAGTGTGGAGCAGGAGAGGACGTGGTCTTCACCGGTCATGCTGCAGACTCAGTGTTTGTCCATAGCTCTTTCTAAGGCAAAACAGGAAGAAAGGAGAAGATTCAAATAGCTATTCAAATAACAGCATGATTGAGGTCCGGGCTTTAGGGAAGAGGAATTTTAGTTAAAAGAAAGATGCAAGTTAGCACCAGCAAGTGTTTAGAACTCAAAAACAAGAGATTACCCGCACTAACCGAGGCACGGTTGTAACAGAGGCAGGACTATGCCTTTGGGACACCCCTGCCACTTGCTGCCCCTCTTAATTCTCCTCTCTTCCTTCCTGGCCCCACGCACATCTCTCCTGTTAGAAAAATCTTAGCCGAGGGATGGCTTGGGGTATAATCCCTGCCATGATCACTGCACTTTCAGGAGACTAAACATTCAATACACAAACAAACAAAACTTAGATCGGAGCTGAGAGGGAAACTTTTGATGCAAGAAGAGGCCTTTCATTGCTACCTAACCGCCCTGACAGACCCTGCCTTTTCCATAGAAGTTTCCAGCACATCCTGCCTTTCTGCTGTTCCTCCTTACCCCGCCTAATTCACAGCTGAGATCTCTATGTCTACGCTTCTTTGTTTCTGTAATGTTGTACGATTTTGTCACTTATACAGTATAATTTTCCTGTCTGTACTTTCCCTCGCTGGCCTTAAGCATTTTTAGGGAAGAGCCTGGAGCACTAAACTTGACCCCTGCCCCCACTGCCAGTTCCCTTTCTCTCCCATCCATCCTGCCCACAGAGGCAGCGAGCTGTGGAAGGAGATGGAGAACGGGCTCTGGGAAAGGCCAGGAAAATGAAGACGAGCCTGTCCTTGTCTATGCAATGTGGGCTCCCAGATGAAACTGACAAGCAGTTATCGACTGAGCCAGTTTATAATCCTTGACGTATTATTTCATCTCCCAGTTTTTATTCCTTAAGCCTCTTGACAGCAGCTCCTCTCGAAAATAAAATTATAAAACTCTTACACGTGGAACAATGCCCTATGTTCTCCCAGACTGGATTCCCAGCTAGGCTGACCTGACCACAAAAACTGGCACAAGGGACAAATGACAAAGAAAGCAGCCGAAGGAAAAGCACCTCGTCTGATCCAGGAGTTCTTAACTGTTCAGGGCTCGGGACCATTTGAGAATCTTTAATAAGCAGTGGATTCTCCGGAGAACAAGAAAATGCAAAGACGCGCAAAATGTAGGGTACAGGTCATGGTCATAGATGACTTCTGGGGCATCCAAGGAGTACCTAAGAGGAGAGAACCCAGGTACTTAAAAATAAAAAAAAGACAGGAAGTGGGCTCCATGAGGAATTTACATTTTTTACTTATCTATGCCTTTTTATCTGTCCATAATGGACTGCCAGTTTAGTTGGGGTCCCCTGCTGCTGGGGTAAAAAGTGTGGGCTTACAGAGGTGCTTTAGCTTAGAGCTATACCACAGTTATCAGTGGAGGAAAGGAAGGAATAGGGAAAGATAGGAAAGGTGAGCAGCATTGCTGGGATCCATCAATTTCTGTGGCATAATGAGAATTTCTGAAACCTGTGCAGGTCTGAGCTAGCAGCCTTGTTATAATGCCTCCCAGCCTGGAACTTCAAGCTGGCTGACAATCTGCTGTGAATTCTTCTTTCACTTATATTTCTCCTTCCTTCTGGAACCATAAATATTTTGGATTAAGAGGACAAGGTGATGGTTTTTTTTAAAGGGTGCTTGATGTGTTTCAGTGAAGAAAACATTTTAAAATATCCAGGGCGGCGCCTGTGACTCAAAGGAGTAGGGTGCTGGCCGCATATGCTGGAGGTGAGGGGTTCAAACCCAGCCCCGGCCAAAAACTGCAAAAAGTCCTAAGTGACGGGCATAGAAGAGGCTTCTTACTAGGACACTCCAATGAGTGTTTGGGGACCTACCACTGTTTTCAGTGTCTTTGCAATTTCTAAGATTACCCTACTCAAGAAACTGAGGAATGCATTCGCCAGCATCACACCCTAGAGGTCTGTGTGGGTGGCAAGTATCTTGTATCTCTTATAATTACAGAAGTTAAACATGACTTGAGTGTTACAATTTTAATGTGGTTTTTTCCTTTCTTAAAATGAGCATTCATTTTGGGGGGAGCCTCTGTATTTTACCCATTAATTTTACCATCTATTGGTGATGCTTCCACCCGCAATTATTACTGCAATGCTTCCTAAATGATAATATTCAATTTCTATCATTACTTTTTACAAGTGTTAATTAGAATTCCAGTACAAGGAAAAGTTTTACTCCATTCAAAATCAATTTCTAAAAAAATCAGTGAAATGATCTAGCATAATGGTAAAATACGTCCCTTCGGTACCTACTGGCACTTAACCACTAAAGTTCCTTTCTAGGGTTAAAAATTCTCAGATCTGTAGTGCCCAGTTCAATAGGAAACAAAACTTCAGGTTCATACCACCCGGTAGTGGCCAAAGGCCTTAAATCTTTGGAGAGGGGAAAACAGCCCACTTACATTCTCCTTTCCTCTCTCCACCTTTTTATTTATTTTTTTTTTATCAGATCTTAACATTACCCTGGCTATATCAACAGGGTTAAATAGAGAAAATATTTAAGAATCTCTGAGCCTGCAAAATGCACATGAAATATGTATGTTAATGTGCCCTAGAGAATGTGGTTTTTAATGAACAGGAATTAAATCCACAAAAGCTGCAGTGTTCCAAAAAATTTTTATCTGCACACAGACCCTTCATTAAGATCTATGCCGGTGAAGTTCATGTGGTATCTGCTGCTCTGGCTCTTGGCCCTTCTCTCCTGTGCCAGGGATGTCCCTTGATGGCCCATATCTGAGCTACTCTAAGCTGCTGTCACCAATTGACAGACAGAACCAGTGTTATTAAAGAGTTTTGTGTTAACATAGCCCTGAAAGATGAAGAAAGAAAACTTTCAGGTAGCTATTTGCTCCTGTTATCCATTGCCAAGCAACAAACCAACCCAAAGTTTAGGTGTATAAAATAACCACCATTTTAGTACACTCATAAATTTGGGGATCAGAAATCTAGAAAGGGCACAGTGGGAATGGCTTATCTATGGACCACAATGTCTGGAGACCGGCCTGGGAGCTCAAGAGAGGATGGCTAGAATGCCTGGAGTCTGAAATCATACAGATGTCTTTCCACCTGTGCACTTAGCCCCCTAAATGAGAAGCCTGAAGGCTGGACTCAGCCAGGAGTGTCACCCAGAGCACTACACAAGCTTCTCAGGGTGGCCAGGGCTTCCTCATGGCATGACAGCCTGAAAGTAGCAGGACTTCTTAAATTGTAGGTCAGGAATTTAAAAGTATGTGTGTTCCAGTGAACAAGGCAGAAGTCACATGGCCTCTTATGAGTCAGGTTCAGAAGTCATGCGTATCCCTTCCACCATGCTCTTGTAATCAAAGCATTCATGTTCCCAGATTCAAGGGTTGGGATCACGGACCTCATCTCTTGATATAAAGAGTGTTAAAGCAATGTGGCAATGATTTGTTTGTTTGTTTCAGGCTAATTTGAGGGTACTAAGAATTAGGTTAAAATGTTTGCATTTATTAGGTAGAGTCCCTCTTTTAATTGTGTCCTTCCCCCAAGAGAAGGACATACACCTTAACAGTGTGCCCATTATGCTCCCCTCTCCCAACTCCCCCGTTACCCTGTCCCCCACCTTGATTTGAGTTTTTCTCTTTTGTGGGCATGTATTAGATCATCTACTGGCTTCATATGAGTATTGAGTACATTGGATTCTTGTTTCTCCATTCTTATGGTACTTTACTAAGAAGAATGTGTTTCAACTCCATCTAGGTTAATTGAAAAAATGTAAATTATCCATCTTTTTAGTGGCTGAATAGTATTCCATGTTGTACATATATCATAGGTTTTTAATCCATTCCTGGGTTGGTGGGCATTTAGGTTGCTTCCACATTTTGGTGATTGTAAATTTAGCTGTGAAAAACAATCTAGTGCAAATGACCTTATGATAAAGGAATTTTTTTTTCCTTCTGGGTAGATGCCTATTAGTGGATAATGCCTAGTCAATGGGAGGTCTAATCTGAGTTAAGAATTCTTTATATTTCCTTCCAAAGAGGTTGTGTTAGTTTACAGCCCCACCAACAGTGTAGAATTGTTCCCTTCTCTCCACATCCACGCCAGTATCTGCATAGCTATGATTTTGAAAGAGCCATATTCTTCAAAATTGAAACATCAAGAAAATACAATTTTTAATAAAAATGGAAAATATTCTCTTAGTCTCAATGTACTTCCTTTCCTCCAGAATTTTAAGAAACATTCCCCAGGTATCCCTCTAACTGAAATAATTCTTCCTTTGGGTTCCCATGGCCCCTTGTTCATAACTCTGTTATAGCATAACAGGGAAAATAATAACTAACAATTACTGAGTGCTCACCATGTTCCAAGTGTTATTCCAAGCACTTTCTATGCATTATCTCACTTACTCCTCTGACAGCAATGTGAAAAGAGTTTTATAAGCTAAAAATCTGAGGCCCACAAAGGTTAAATAATTTGCCAAAGGTCTTTTTTAAGTGGCAGAGATAAAAACTAAACCAAGGCAGTGTGACTGCAGCACTCCTGCTCTTAAACCACCAAGCACCATTAACATGCTGCTAGGTGAAATACCTTTCCTGGTGAACTGTGAGTTATTGTAAGGCTGAAACTATGTCTTAGTTACTTTAGCACCAACACAGGGTCTCTTTTATGACAAGGAGTACAAAAAAATGCAAGAGAAAAGAGAAGAAACTAAAATGCAAACAAATCCATGAAAAGATGCTCAAACTTTCAAAATAGTTAAAAACATACGAATAAGATGGCATTTTTGCCTATCAAATTGGCAAAAATTAAAATGCCATTCAATAAATGCCAATCCAGTGTTATTGGGAGCACAGGAAAATGGTGTTTCTATTCTTATCACTTTTTGGTGGATTTTGGAATTTGCAATCTTATAGGAAACTTTTCAGAACTATTTATCAAAATAAGTATTTATAATCTGTGACTGAGTGGTTGAATTCCTAGGATATATTCTGTAGGAAAACTTTCATCAACCCATGTATTGATAATTACAAAATGGCTTAATTGAGACATACCTCACAGATCATAACATTCACCCTTCAGAAATGTCCAATTCAGTTATCTTTGGCATATTCACAAAGTGTTGCAATCATTATCATGATCTGTTATAACTGGAGAACATTTGCATCACCCCTGAAAGGAACCCTGGACCATTGCCAGTCATTCCTCATTTCCACCTCCTTCCAGCCCCAGGCAACTACTAATCTACTTTCCATCTCTATGGAATTGTCTATTCTGGACATTTAATATGAGGAAGGGATATAACATGTGCCCTTTTGCCTGGCTTCTTTCACCATGCATCAAGTGTTCAAGTTTCATCTATGTTTTACCATGTATCATTACTTAATTCCTTTCTATTTGAAAATAATATTCCATTGTACATGTATACCACAACTTGTTTATCCTCTCGTTGTTTGATAAAAACGTGGGTTGCCTATAGTTTTTGACTGTCATGCACAAGGCTTCCAAGAGCATTTGTAAACAAGTGTTTGTGTAGACATATGCTTTCATTTCTCCCACACATATACAGAAGGTGGAATTGCTGGGTCTCATGAAAAGTCTATCTTTAACATTTTGAATAACTGACAAAGAGTTTCCCAAAGTGTCTGTGCTATTTTACTATATAAGTATATAAGAGTTCAGTATATAAGAGTTCAAATTCCTCCCCATCTAAGCCAACACCTTCTGGAAAGGGGAGGAGTGTATTTGTTTTTATCTATCCTAGTGGGTGTAAAGTGATAGCTCATGGTTTTGATTTGCATATCCCTAATATCTAATAATGTTGGACATCTTTTGTGTATAGATGTAGATACAATTTATGTATCTTCTTTAGAGAAATAGGTGTACAAACACTTTGCTAATCATCAAATTGGGTTATTTGGCTGGTTATTGTTGTCATATAAGCATTCTTTAACTATTCTTGTGCAAGCTCTTTATCAGAGATATGATTTGAAATATTTTCTGCCATTCTGTGGGTTGTCTCCTTATAATTTAGTTTGAAGTACAAACATTCTTAATTTGAATGAAGTACCATATATATACACATAAAAATATTTTGTTCCTTATACTTTTGGTATTGTATCTAAGTAAACCAAAAGGTATGAATATTGAAAGAGTTATATCATTTTAGCCCTTACATTTAGTGCTATAAATCACTTATAATTAAATTTTGAATGTAGTGTGAGACAGATTCATAGTAACTTTTTCATTTTCCAGTTGTCTAAGCATAGTTTGTCACAAAATATTCTTTCCCATTGAATTTTCATAGTGTCTACATTTAAAATCAATTGACCATAAATTTAATATTATAAATTATTTATGATCTTTCAGTTTCGTTCCATTAAACTCTATATCTCTTTTATGTGAATACCACTCTGTCTTAATTGCTGTCACTTTGAAGAAATGCTGAAATAGAAAAATGTGAGTCTTCCAAATTTGTTCTTCTTTCTCAAGATCATCTTGGCTATTAATTTGATCCCTGGTTAGCTATTTAAATTTTAGGATCAGCAAAAACAATATCAGAAATTTTGAAAGAAGTTGTGCACAATCTACAGATAAGTAGGGGGTATTGCCATCTTAAAAATCCATGAACATAGAATGCCTTTATGTTTATGTAGATCTTCTAAAATCTTCAATAATGCTTTATACTTTTCAGTGTGTGTGTCTTATACTTCTTTTAGTAGCTTTATTCCCCAGTATTTTGTTTATTCAATGTTAATTTAAATTGACTTGTTTTCTTAATTCCATGCTTGTACTTTTCATTGTCTATATATACAAATGTAATTGATTTTGTATATCAATGTTATATACTTCCTGCAACCTTATTGAACTCTCTTGTTGATTCTAATAAATTATTGCGGATTCCTTAGGAATTTCTATGTATAAGATATGTCTTCAGCAAATAGAGAGGGTTTTTTCCCCCTTGCTTGTCAGTCCAGATGCCTTTATTTTTTTGTCTTGCCTAAATGGCTAGATTCTCCAGTACACCCTTGAATGGAAGGGGCAAGAGCAGATATCATTGTCTTATTCTGATCTTAAAGAGAAAACTGTCAGCCTTTCACTGTTAAATCTGATGTCAGCTGTTGGGTTTTTCATAGATACACTTGTCAGCCTGAGAAAATTCCCCTCCATTCTTAATTTTTTCAAATGTGTTTATTATAAAATTATATCAGATATCATCATATGCTTTTCTGCATTTATTGAGATGATTTTTGTTCTTTATTCTATTAATATAATTATTACATTAATTGCTTTTTAAGCCTTTTTTATTATTAATTTATTTATTTATTTGGAGGTGAATGAATGTATCAATGAATGAACACAGTCCCCTCTGGGGCAAAGTGAATGAATGCATCAATGAATGGACACAGTCCATTCATTGATGAGGTCCAGGAAATTCACATGAAACTGACCTAGGCATAGGGAATGGGAGTGCCACATTTAGTCCCAAGTGCAAAGTAAAGGAGACACCGAGGCACAGGTAACTCCTCAACAGTTGTCTGGCCTTTTTGGCTATTGGAGCCTCCGGTGGGGGTTGGAGGTCCTCCTCCTTGCCAGTCATCGAGCCTGTTGGTTCTTTAGCTGGCTGCCACAGCACCGACACCACCAAGGAGGAGGTGGCAGGTCCGCCAGCTCCACTGAGCTGGCCAGGGCACCAAATGTCCTGCATCAATTCTCCCTCTTCGAGTAGAAACCCCAAAAGCTGTTGGGGAAAGGGGGCAAAGACTCAATCTAACTGCTTCCACTGAATCGGGCAATGATAGAAGGGGGCAGTTAGGGTTTCTCCAGAAGGAGAGTGATACAGGGGTTCATGGACTGGAACTATCTTTATTGAGTGTGGCTTGATGACCTTTCTGGAAAACACAAATCTCATTAGTATAATCAGTAATAGGCAAAGGTAGAGCAGCATCAGGTCAGAAGCACTTATCAGTGATGCTAAAAGAAAACCGTATTAGGAATTTTTTTTTGCTATTTCCTGAATAATAACTTCAAACTTTCTTTTGGCTCACAAGTATAGGTGGTCTGTGGTTGGCTATCCTCACTGTCTGCCTCCGTTGAAGATGGAGGGTTCCAGGATTTTACTCATGAATGATGTATGCAGGAATCGACTCCTATAACTTTAACAGCTGTAGAAGAAGACAAGAAAACAAGAAAGGGGACTTCCCAAGTTGGGGTTAGGGAAGCTGAATTAGAGGGAAGAGTTTTGATCATCACTAGATCTCCAGGAGGGAGAAGTTCTTGTTCTAGTTAGTATGTCCCTCCCCAAAAGGGGAGCAGCACTTTCAGGCATGATTAGGGAGGCATGAGAGAACAGCAAGTCATACCAATTGCATCTTAAAGGCTGGGAGAAAAATTTGGTAACCAGCTTTCCAGACACCCCCTGTATAGTTATGGATTTGGTGGATAAAAGACCAAGGCTAGAGAGAAGTACAGAAAAGGTAGCTCCAGTGTCCAAAAGAAATTTTATCTCCTGGCACTCCACTATAAGGCAAACCTGGGACTCTTGAGGGGTGATGACACAAGCTAGAGCCATAAGAATTTGACCCAGGCACCCTCAGTCCAGTTTGGGCTCTGATGGGGTCACTGTCCCAGGAAGCCTTCGCCTTGGGAGACAGGCCACCCTCCAGTGGTCACCCTTGCATTCTGGACAGGGGCCAGGTGGCTTGCCCAGCCAGAGGTACTGCTGGGGGCAGTCTTTTCTGAAGTGGCCAGTCTGACCACATTGGAAGCACTTGTTTTTAGCTCCTCTGGTTTCCCACTGCCCCTGAAAGTTGCTCGTTTGTTGGAGTGCCATCACTAGAGCTGTCATTTTTTTCTGTTCCTTTCTCTCTTTTTCCTCCTTTCTCTCCAGGTCTCGGTTATAAAAGACCATAGTGGCCATTTTAAGAAGATTCTCCAGGTTATGGTCTGGGCTTTTTTTGGGGGGGGGGGGCAGAGTCTCACTTTGTCCCCCTGGGTAGAGCACCAGGCATCGTTGCTCACAGTAACTTCAAACTCTTGGGTTCAAGCAATCCTCTTGCTTCAGCCTCTAGAGTAGCTGGGACTACAGGCACCTGCCACAATGCCCAGCTAGTTTTTCTCCACTTTTAGTAGAGATGGGGTCTCACTCTTGTTCAGGCTGGCCTCAAAGTCCTGAGCTCAGGTCATCCACCTGCCTGGGACTCCCAGATGCTGGGATTATAGGCGTGAGCCACCACGCCCAGCCCAGTTAGCAAATGTTTCAGCTACCCATACCAATTTTCTATTAAGCCATTTCTCTGAGAATGGTGTGGAATATGATATGTCTATTTAATGTGGTATTTCTTTGTCCACTGTTGGACATTATGGGCTGTAAAGTACACCCCTTGGTCTGAAGAAATATAACTCAGAGGCTCAAATTAGCCACAGTATCTTCTGCTCTAATTTTTTAATAGTGTTTTGAGCATTGGTCTCTACCGTTGAGTATGTAAAGTCCAGTTTGGAATAAGTATCTATTCCAATCTGGAGCTGTTTATCACCCCCACCACCTGCAGCACTATGTTGGTCCAATGCAATCCACTGACCGGCTGTGTTGGGGTGGGGAGGGCTTTTTCCCTGGAACCACCTGCAGTCTTTGTCTCTCTTGTTGATAGACAGAACAGTTCTTGTTGGCATTTTGTGCTGCAAAGGATGCAAGAAGAATATATCTAGATTCAGTCCATTTTTTCATGGCTCCTGCACACCCACTCATTTTATGGACCTTTTACTGTTGGGAGGCTAGCAAGGGGGTCCCATTGGCCCACCAGTCTTCAATAGTATTGTATCAACACCTCAATTTTAGCTTCATCGATGTCTGCCATTTTTCAATAATCATCTATACATTTTCGCCCTGCTGAGATGAGTCCTGTGATTCTCCCTTTGAATCATTTGAATGTCCTTGGTATAGGGAGACCCATCCACAGAAACTGAGATAGCAAATCAGATAAAACTTCTCCAACTGAGGTTTGGTTTTGTAGGAGTAACATCACATGGGGCACCTGTGAGGAAGGGACTTCCCTTAGTCACCGTCACCCGGGTGATGGGCATATCCAGTGAGTGACTGTCCCCATCATCATAAAGCCAGTCTTTCATGGATTGCCCACAAATAGTATCAGCTGCTCCATCTGGAGGGTTCCACTGGCACTTGTTGGAAGAATTAAGCAGTCCACCTTCTCCAAAGCCACAGACCTTACAGTGACTTTTGTCCAGTCCTGTTGCTGGGCTGTTCACTTGAGAATGAGCTCCTGTGTGTGTCTGGATTGTGAATAGCCTTCTGCTCAGTAGTGAGCTGTGGGTCCTACATCAACCCAGGCATGTTCTTCCACTCTGCAGTTTGAAGCCCAAAGATACTGAATTAGTTACTGTCACATTCTATTTTAGCAAAGGTTGCTCAGGGAGCTCATCTGATAGCAACTCACAAAATGAAACAAGTCCTTCACACCAAATAGTTTATTGATTTCACTCTCCCCTCACATAGACTGCCTTCTTGGTGACCAAAGTTCATAGATGTACTTTCTTTTGTCCTTGGAATAATTTTTACCGTTTGTGGGTGGCTTTGGGGCTAGTGGTCTGAGCTCAGACAGCCCAAAAGCTGAGCTTGATCCAGCTTCAAGGCCTGACCCAACTTCTCTTTCACTTTCATTTTAGCTATTAAAAATAGCAATAATGAAGGACTTTTGTTTTAGCATGTTTCTTGTAATGTTGGATTTCCTGTGTCCATTGAACAGCTCCTCTGGAGTAGGATCTGCCACCATGTCTAAATTCCATTGGTAACTTTTACCTTTAGTAACTGAACCCACTGCAACTGCTGTTTCATACCATGGGTGACAACATCACCACCCACTAATCAAAGGTTCTTCATCCCTTCCCCTTTAAAACTTTCTCTTCCCAAACCACGTGTTTCCATGAGCCAGGGCAGCTCTAGCAAATCCCACTTCTGACACTAATTATAAGTCACTGGGAAAAATACCACTTACTCAAACTATGTTTTCCTTTGCCCTCACACCACAACAACATCAGCACAGCTGACTTCTATGGCCAAATGTGTGGGGGCTTCTTTTCATACACCAAGCAAGCAGCCAGTTCTGTGGGGATATCAGCTGGGTGTCCTATAATTCAGTTCTGACACTATCTACCTCGAGATCCCACAGATTGAGGGCTCAGTTCCACAAGGCAGCCCTTCCTTTCCCACCAGTCTGGGCCTCTGAAACTTCTGACCACTTAACTGTTAAGGAGTTCCCGGGACCCCATCTTCATGTGAGATTAATGTGCTAGAGCAGCTTATCAGACTCAGAGAAACACATTTGTGGGTTTGTTATAAAGGATATTACAAAGGACACAGATGAAGAGATGCATAGAACAAGGTATGGGGAAGGGGCATGGAGCTTCTGTGCCCTCCCTGGGTGTACCACCCTCCCAGAACCTCCACATATCCAGTTAGGTCGGAGCTCTCCAGACCCCATCCTTTCAGGTTTTTATGGAGGCTTCATTGAGTAAGTGTAATTGATTAAACTAGTGGCCAGTGGCCATTAGTGATCAACTTAACCTTTAGCTCCCCCCTCCTTACCAGAGATTGAGGGCTGGGGCCTGAAAGTCCCAGCCCTCTAATCCTGCCCTGGTCTTTCTGGTGACCAGCCCCCATCCTGATGCTACCAAGGGGCTGCCAAGCATCAGTCAGTCATGAGTGTACAAAAAGATATCACTGGAGTTTCTAAAGATTTTAGGAATTATATGCTAGGAAACAGGAGTCAGAGGCCAACAATATCACACCGTCACACCCTCTTCTCAGGTGATCATGTATTATAAGAGGAGACAGTAGTTTCTTCATTTAAAAAAAGGTATACAATGTAAGAAAGTTTTTCTTCAAATCAATATGCATATAGCAATTCCATTTGTGAAATAAGAAAAATAATTTTATTTATACTGGAAGAGAAATTTTATTTCATTTTCTATTTCATTGTAGAAAAATGTCATTAGCATCAAGCAGGATGATATACTTCATAACTAAAGAAGAAAGCAAGTCTTCTATGACAAAAACTTATGAAATTTTACTGAGAGACCTTTTAGATAACCTGGTTAGATGTTCTGACATAACATGCCCATGATTGAAAGACTCAGTATTGTAAAGATGTTGGGTCTACACAGACCAATCCATAGATTCATTGAAAAAAATTTTTTTTTATTGTTGGGGATTCATTGAGGGTACACAGAACCAAGTTACATTGATGGCTTTTGTTTGATAAGAACTCTCTTACCATTGTGTCCCACTGAGAAACCCTAAGAGAGCACCCTTGTGTTTATGTGTGTAAAATCAAACAAGTTGATTTTAAAAGTTATGCGGAAACACAAACAGTCAAGAATGGTAAAGAAGCTCGTGAAGGAAAAATGGTCGGAAAGGTTGCTTTATCAGATGTTAAGACATTAACATAGATGTAAAGCTATTATAATTAAGTTAATGTGGCTCTAGGATAGGGATATAGATCAATGATTGATGGGACATAATAGATCAGTGAGAAACAGATGCACTTTCAAAACTGGTGTTGGGATAATTTGGTACCTAGATCAGAAAAAAATTAAATTATACCTCTACTTCACAACCTACACAAAAATATATTCATATTTTCAGGTCGTTAAGACCTAACTTTGAAAAGAAAAACAAGAACACTTGCAGATAAGGACATAGGCCTTGTCATTTCTTAAGCAAAAACCAGAAATTGAGAGAAGATCCAGAAGTTTGACTTTCTTAAAATTAGTAACTTTTATTCATAAAAGGCTATGATAAAAATAGGGCAAATATGACCCCATTGTAGAAGAAGGTAACTCAGGGAATATATGAAGAAACTAATTTGTAAAGAAATTAAGAAGAAAAACAGATAACCTTGTAGGAAGACTTGAGTTAGTACTTCAAAGAATATTAAGTCCAATTTCCTCATTTGGAGAAATACAAATAAAAGCCCTAATAAAATGTGTGCCTAAAATGTCAGCTACTCAGGAGGCCAAGGGGTTTGGGTCCCTTCACCCCAGGGATTCAAGCTCAACCTCTGTGACATAGTGAAAGCCCAACTCCAAAACAAAGAACAGACAAACAATACCCTAATGAGAAGTACCATTACATCCATCAGTTTGGCAAAAATTATACCAACCATTGGTGTGGAGCAATAGAAACTGTCATATACTTGGGTCATTACAAAAGTTTTGAGATATGTAAAAACCAAGAAATGTAAAGTCCGTGCAGATGGGAACAAAGCAGACTCTCCCAATAACACTGATAAGCTGAGCAAGTTGAAATTTGCACACGTGAATCAGAAAGGATGCTGTCAACTGTGTTTCCTGGAAGTGAAATAATGGACTATAACACAATCTGTCTCAAAGCATTCATAGTGACTCATGGATACTTGTTAGGGGTAAATGTAGTTACAACTTCTTTGAAATGTATTTTGATGCACATACTCTCTGCCTTAGAAGTTCTCTTCCTAGGTATATACCCTTGCAAAAAACCAGAATTAATTAGAAAGAAGCAATTTATAATAATTAATAGTAGCCCAAAACTAAAAATACCTAAAGGTGCATCAGTGATAGAATGAATAAATAAATTGGGGTATGTTAACAAAATGGAATGCTTTATAGTGATAAATTACAACTACACACAAGAAAACAGATGAATTTTGCCAATTTAATGTTGCAAAAAAGAAATGAGTCAAAAAATACAGGAGAATTTCGTATAAAGTTAACACTAATTAGTGGTATGGTGTAGGGACACTTATATAGTAAGTAAAACTAAAGAACAGCAAGTGGTCACTTGTTAGGTGGGAAGAGCATTGGGTTCAGGAGTGGAATAAGGGAGACATCTAGATTGCTGGGTGTGACCTTTATCTTCACCTCGCTGGTAAAACATGGATATATGCTTCATAATTATACCTTTAGCTGCACATATTTGTTAGATGCACCCTTCTATATATATATTTTATAAGGAAGTAAGAAAGTGTTAAACAGTGTAGCCTAATATAACCATTTTACTTCTGAAGTCTTAATTATTGTTTAACACATAATATTTAACATATAAGTAAGGTATGGGGGATTTCCAAAAGTTTGTTCCTGGGTAAAATAAGGACAAACAAACTCTGTCTATTAATTCTAATCATGTTTTTTCTTTTTGTCAGAGGGTAGTCCTCAGAAGCGCTGCATTTGGAAATGTTTCTTTGTTTAGTGGCCTGGTGGTTTTTACCCTGTAGGGCAGTGGTTCTCAACCTGTGGGTCGCGACCCCTTTGAAATAATGAAAATATATCCTGCATATCAGATATTTACATTATGATTCATAACAGTAGCAAAATTACAGTTATGAAGTAACAACAAAAATAATTGTATAGTTGGGGGGGTCATCACAACATGAGGAACTGTATTATAGGGTCGCCGCATTAGGAGGCATTAGGAAGGTTGAGAACCGCTGCTCTAGGGAAATGCACCATTATCGTATTTGGAATGACAGAAGGCATGACTTTCTTTTATGAAGTAGACAAATAAAATTATAAAAGTAGAGTTTGGAAGAGAGAATTCTTTAGACTGTCTTATTAATCTTGAGAAAATACATTTTAGGAAAGTATACATATGGAAGTTGTGGGTCTGGAAATTCATGAGGAGGAGGACAGTTCAGATAGGAGCCATCAAATATTTCCTGAAATCTCCTCTGGGCCAGAAAATACGAAGTTGAGTGAAATGGGACTCGTAAGTTGCTCAGAGTCCCTCAGGGTCAGCAGATGTGCCCAGGTGTTAGCGTCCATGGAAGGGCCTTTATAAATTTCAGTCAATTTGAAGTTTATTTAAAAATTTCATGTATATTCATGTCTGGATTGTTCATCAGTCTTTTCCAAGGGATGCATTACTCACAAAAGGGTTTAAATTGACTGGCTTCAACTGTGTCGTTCTATGGTAACATAGAGATGAGTGTTCTCAAAGCTCGTTTCTCAGTTTTTCGATAGAGTTGACAACTCAACAAGCTGTTTTGCCCATAACAGGAGCTCCTGATATTTCCAGAGGCTATATATATAGGGCTAATTATTATTAAAAGATAAAAATGAAAGTTAATTAATTGTCCTATTATGATGTTAGGAATTCCTTTTTGAACTTTGAGGCTAACCAGCTTGGGAAATGATCACTGTGGGTAGCCACGTAAAAATGAGCAGCAAGGTCTGTGCATGTGTGTCTATACAGACATACTAGAGGAAACAGCATCGATGTGAGCAGCCTGAGGTCAAGACTCTTTTATTTGTGCTCTTGAGACCCAGCATATTGTGTGGCGCACAGGACAGTCACAGTAAATGTTTATAGAACTAATGAATACATTAACAACTATATTTAAAAATCTTCCCCAAACTGGATTTTTGGTTTAAGTCATCTATTAAAAGGAAATTTAATGAGCTTTGGGTGTTGAATCAAATGCTTTTCATGCTTTTGGCTTAAGAAGATGAATTTTTTAATAACAAATATTTCAAAATGGTATTAATGGAATCCTTAGCTGGGAGAACTTTGGTTACTGTTTTCTAGAAATGGTGACATGAATTAGGAAAAAACACTTTTAGAACAAATGGAGTAAAAATCATGGTGGAGTTAACCTTTTTAAATTTGTAAGTGACTAACTCTTCATTCAGAAGGAGGATTTGAGGCAAGAACCCAACATTCATTTTGAGGTTCCCACTGTCAGGCACAGCATGAGGAATCCACAGCGTGAGGAATCTCTTCCTACCCAGGTGGGAGAGATTTTATCCAATGGTTATTGCCTCTAATTTTGTGAAAGGAAATTGGGTGTGTGGAGGTAATAGCAGGGGGAATAGTCGTGTGTGTTATTTATGTGCTTTTTTTAAAGAATAATTTTAGCTTTGAGGAATTACCTTTGGGCTCAAAAGGTAATAGCAATTTCTCTTTAAAATTGTGTATGACTCACATCTCATTGTGTGTTACTAAAAACTTCCCCGTCTCTCCTGCTGTCTGGCTCCTTTTTCCTTCCTGGCCAAACTGTGAGAACCTTATCACCGTTTGCATCAAGGCTCAGCAGCCATTGATGGCCATTCATTCTAACCTCCACACTAATATAAGGGAATTAATTAGAAAGCAGATGGTAAAACTGGAAATAAGATAGCAAGTAAGACACAGAAAGGAGATACCCCTAAAATGATATGAACGCATGGAGTGTGTGTGTCTGAGGCAGTATTGCACAGCAGTGAAGAACATGGGTTTTAAACAGCTCTGTTCTCAAATTCCAGTGCCAATGCCAGTTCTTTTACTTACTAGTCATGTAACCTTAGTTACTTTACTTCCCATCTATCAATTGAGAATAAAATTATTTACTTTGAGGATTGTTGAGAGATGTAAGTGAGGTAATGCAACTGCATCCTGCAGGAGCCATTCTAACTAATATCCAAAATAGCTACTCAGGAAAACTCTCCTGGTTTTCTTTTGTTGTTGTCGTTTGTTTTGTTTTGTTTTGTTTTGAGATAGGGTCTCTACTGTTACTCTCAGTAGAGTGCTGTAATGTCATAGCTCACAGCAACCTGAAACTCTTGGACTCAAGTGATCCTCTTGTCTCAGCTTCCCAAGTAGCTGGGACTACAGGTGCCTGCCACAATGTCTGGCTATTTTTTTTTTCAAATACATGTATTTTATTATTCTTCATTACATTATTCCTTCCCCCACCTCCCCATGGTAAGACAGAATTTATTTACAGAAAAGAATACAGAAAACACTAAAGCTCCTGGTAGAGGGAGAGAATTCAAATGGGGAAAGAGAAACTCTCTCCATTTCTCTCCCAGTCTTTCCCAGTCTCTTCCTTTAGGCCTTTAGTCTCAGGGTACATATAGGTGTATGGGTTCCTTGGCCAGGAAATGAATGAATACAGTCCCTTCCTCTGGGGGCAAGGTGAATGAATGTATCAATGAATGGATACAGTCCATTTATGGAATTGAGGCCTAGGAAATTCACAAGAAATTGACCTAGGCATAGGAAATGGGGGTTCCACATTTAGTCCTAAGTGTAAAGTGAAGGAAACACCAA
>CAUYON010077549.1:0-10634 GCA_963573935.1 Arctocebus calabarensis | reverse complement strand
TTTGGCAGGGGGAGGTGGGGCCTGACAACCTGGGTACTTAACAGGGGCTGGGGCATTTCACTCAGTTCTAGCCCTGTCCCTGATTGATGTTGCTGCTGGAACAGAACAAGTTCGCAGAATTTATTTCTGTCAAGGCTATTTTCCCTGATCAGACTGGGGCTGCAAATGGGTTTTACTCAATCTGTGAGTTCCAGCCCTTTGTCTCAGCTTTCATCCCCTGAGGGCCAGGTTAAGCAAAGTAGCCCCTCTGCGAGTATTCTAATCCCTGCTGTGTCCAGCCAGTACCACCTCAGGCAAATCCTTCACGTGCCTTGGTTGCCATCCGTTCTGCCAGCACTGGAGAAGCCGCCCGCCTTCCTTGGCCACCCAGAAGACTGGAAGCATCTCCTTAAAACATCCCCAAGGGTGCAGTTCTCCTGCTACTGTTCCTGGAGCTAGTTGCTGGAGCCGGCTGCCATTTCGTGCCTCAGGATATCTTCCCACCAGCCAGGTCTCCCCTCTCACCAGTCCGAACCGGAAAACCAACACAGTCCAACAACAATCTGTGCCCGTCCACACCCCTCAAGAAAGCCTCCAAGAATCTGCACTCTGTGGGGAACAGGCCTCCAGATCTCGGGGTGAGAGTGGAGGGGAACACCAGGAACATCAGCTTGCAGGTAGAGAGTATATACAGTTTTATGCCTGGCTGCAGAGCACCACGGCACCCTAGTAGGGGAAGGAGGTCTGGTTTTTAGAGGGTCTCTCCTGTGGGGTAGAGTGGGAGGATATCTGAAGTCTGCTCACTTGTTTGTATAGAGGTATGGAGTATATTGCAAACCTCTCTCATGGGGGAGGGGACTCCTGTCCGCTTGGTGATGTACTCTGTACCTTTTTTTTGTGTCCTTGGGGTCTCAGGTCACCCCAGCAGGGTTGATGTGTGCTCTTTGACCTTTCCTTTTGGCTCAGATCCAAACCATCAGCTTTCTTGCTGAGTTTCTGTCTTTTAACTCCCCTTCTGGATGGCAACCTCTGCGGAAAGCTGGCTACAGATCGCCATCTTGGCTCCTCCCCCAAGGGAGGCAATTTTTAAATATTCTGATTTGTGTTCTATGTACTTGTGTTTCTACCTTTTATCTCTAAGAATATCCTCCAGTTCATAATGGATGAACAAGCCTAGAAGTAGCAGGAGACAGAGTGACAACCTGCCCACAGAAAAATTTACTTTATGGTCAGGACTGGCTAAAATGTAGGATTATCCTGGAAACACTAATAATTTGGAATTTTATCAAACACATGTTCTTTACAACTTTGAACAGCATTTGTTAAGTGAAGCAGCAAAGTATTTGTGAGGGAATAGGGAAAAGGATAGTGTGCTTGGTGGATCAAAATCTTTCTTCTCGCTATCATTTTGAGAATTCTGCTCCAAATAAGGAGAAGACTCAAGTGAAATGGCAACTTGATGGATACATGGATTTGGCAGTTCTATGTTTAACAGCCGGTGGGCGACCATCTACCATCTGTGGTTCCCTGTTGTGCCCTTTGTTTGAGGTGCCAGGGGAGGTTTGGGAAAATATTAAAAATATTTTTTCCAATGATATGTAGAGATATATGTTAGTGTCCCCTGTAAAGTGCCCATAGCTTCCTGATTGAACTCTTGAATGCACTTCTTGTTAGGTATGTTATGCATAATAGGAGTGTACTTAGAATTCCCTGAAGTCACAAATTATGATTTCCTGTCTCTGATGCCCATGGGATTAAGATTCCTACCTGTCCCTCAGCCTCTGGTCTCAGTCTAGCTTCATAGCCTGGCTTTTCCCAGAGAGTTTTCTCTGGCATAGGTCCTTCTAGATTCCAGGTAATGTCCTAAGCTCATTACAGTTACCATTCATTGTTAACTTATAACAGTGCTATGATGCAGGCAGATTAGTTATCAGCATTTTACAGATGAGGAAACTAAAGCCTGGAGAAAACAGGTAATTCTTCTGAATGAGACAGCAGTGCATGTGGCAATGTGATTTGAATTAAGATAGAGTCTAGACTCCAGAAGTCTTTCTGCTTCTCTCCAGTACTCTGATTCCTTGCAGTACTCTCTAAAAACTATGCTTATTTTCAGTTGAAGATCTTCTAGAAACCCTCATGATAATTTTTCCAATTGCCTTTCCTCTAATGAATGATCTTTATTATCTTAATCTTAATTCTCCATATGCTTTATAAAAAGTGTCAACCAATATATGAATACACCTGTAACCCATTGAACAGCTTCAAGTGTATCCAGACTATGTCACAGGAGAGAAGTTGAGCCTCTGGAAACATTCCATTCTTGGGCATCATCATTTCCCACATGTGTTATGCTGTATATTTATATTCAGATCCATGCAGATAATGTTCTATTTGCTATTGTTGGACTTAGGCTTTTTTTAGAAAAACTTTTACCCAATTCTTTCAAGGTTTATTTACAGTCTATTTAAGTCTTTAGGAATCTGAAAAATTCTTAACTTAAGAACATTCACAAATTTGATGAGTATGTTCATCAAAGTCCTTACTAAGTCACTGAGAGAGACATACCTTATTTTGATCCTGATAGACCACCTTGTATACTTCCTCTAAGATTAGTCTTAAGCTTTATGTATCCTGGAGGAAGATATATTATTTTACCACCTAATAGTACTTAAAAGAGGAATATATATTTCAAACTTTTTCTATGATGTCATGTAGAGCCAAAATACTACAGAAATTGGAAGATTGATGTGGGAGAGTCCTTTGAGGCCAAGAGTTCAAGACCAGTATGGGAAAGAGAGTGAGGCACCATCTCTATATAAATAAAAATTAAAAGTTAGGCAGATAAGTTGGTATATACTAATGGTTCTAGCTACACAAGTGGCTGAGGTAGAAGGATCACTTGAACCCACAAGTTTGAGGCTGCAGTGAGTTATTATTACACCACTGCACTCCATCCTATGGTGACAGAGCAAGACCTTGTTTCTTCGGAAAAACAAAACTCAATTGTTAATGGAATGATTCAATTTTCACACCACCATGTGACTTCCACCTATAATGTTTAAATGTTTTAAGGTGTAGAACATTGTTTGATGAGTTGTATTAATATCTTCTCAAGGTTTAATATTAAATTGACCAGTTTTAACTGTCTGGATTAGTTGACTTCCATAAAAATTCTTCTGCAATTTTTAGGGAGCCTTTAGTTTTTCTTGATAGTTCTTTCCTTTCTTTTTTATTTTATTAGGAGACAGGGTCTTGCCCTGTTGCCCAGGTTAGAGTGTAGTGACATCATCATAGTTCACTGTAATTTCAAATACCTGGGCTCCAAGGATCCTCCTATCTTAGCCGTTTCAAACACCTAGGCTCTAAGGATCCTCCTGTCTTAGCCTTCCCAGCAGCTAGAACTCCAGGTACATATCACCACACTTAGCTAATTTTTTTTTTTTTTAGAAATGGAGTTTTGCAGATTGTTCTTGCTGGTCTCAAATTCCTAGAGTCAAGCAATCATGCTGCCTCTGCCTCCGAAGATGCTGGGGTTGCAGGCCTGAGCCGCCATTCCTGGTCAATAGTTCTCTTAATCCCTAAGGACATATGATGTCAGATTCAGTTAATGTACATATATATGTACATTATATATATAATATATATATAAATATACATATATATATATTTGGTAAGTTTATCAGTAAATGTATATGTACATAAATGTGTGTATTTATATATGTATATATATTTTTCATTTTGGGTGGAAGTTTTATCTCCTCTCAAAACTTGGGCATCTCATACAACTCAGTAGCAAAAATCCAAATAACTTTGTTAAATAATGAGCAAAGGATCTGGGTGGACATTCTTGCAAGAACATACAAACAGCCAAAGGATATATGAAAATATGTTCAACATCACTAATCATCATGGAAATTAAAATGAAAACCACAATGAGATATCACTTCACACTTATTAGGATAGTTACTATCAAAGAAACAAAATATAACAAGTATTGGTAAGAGTGTAGAGAAAAGGGAATAGTACAGGGCTGGTGGGGATGTAAATTGATATAGTCATATATAGAAAACAGTATGGAGGAGCCTCAAATATTGAAAATAAAACTACCATGCAACTCTACTTCTAAGTATTAATACAAAGCAAATGACATCAGTATCTCAAGGAAATATCTGCCACATTATTCATAATATCCAAGGTATGGAAATAACCTGTCTTTTGAAGGATAAACAGATAAAGTGAGATATATATCTAGACACACATGCCCAGGAATCTGATTCCTGTAAAGAAGAAAATCCTGCCATTTGCAACAACACAAATGAATCTAGAGAATACATTGTGTTAAGTAAAATAAGATAGAAACAGAAAGACTACTATCTCATTTACACATGGAATCTGAAAAAACTCAAGAGTAGAAGCAGAGAATAGAATGAAGGTTGCCAGGGATAGGGGTATGGGGACAAGGGAGATGTCAACGGGCACAAACTTCCAGTTATGGCATGGGTAGCTTCTGGTGATCTAACATATAGCATAGTGACTGTAGTTAGTAAAATGATATGTTTACATGAAATTTGGTAAGAGCGCCATCCTAAATGTCCCTACTCCCCCACCTCCCAGACACACACAGTGACACGTGTGGTGAAGAGTATGTTGATGTTAATTAATTTGATTATAGTAATCATTTCGCAATACATACATATATCAAATTATCATGTTGTGCACCTTGTATAAATACAATTTGTATTTGTCAGTTATTCTTCGATAAAGCTGAAAAAGCCTTAGGCATATTAAGTAACAGTTTGAGTCTCAAAGAATAAGGATTAGGAAAGAAGAAATAAAACTTTCAGTTTTTGCAGGTTGTGCTGGATACTTTTCCGTTCCCCCTCCTGGATCTTTATTCCACGTACTCCAGTTTGCTCTCTGTTCCAGACGTCTGGTCTGAATAAATTGCATTAGAACATTTATTCTCTGGCATTTATTTGAATTTAGTCAATGGGACACACCAGTGGGATATTGGAGGGTGGAAAGAGAAAAGGTGGAGTGGGATATATGTTTTCTTGCTTTTCACCCTTTGTTTTCTCCTAAGGCCCTGGGTTCTGCCTGGTGGCCCTCCCTATAAGATTATTTCTTGAAGTTCAGGTAACCATTCTCCACTTTTCCCCTTCTGAAAAGGGGATGATACTCTCTCCTGAGGTCACTAACTCTGGTTTTTATATCATGAATTTTTGCTTTTCATAAACCCTGACAATTTTGTAAACAGTATCCTTTTTTAAAAGTTCTCTTCAATTACCCAGTTTTAGGGTGTCATCTACTTTTTGCCTAGACCTTAATTAATGTACAAATAATACATATGATTTTATGCTTAGAAAACTTGAAAGGAACTATCATTAAGAGAACATAACAAGATTTCTTTCAAATGTTTGTTACGCAAAAATAAGTTGCATTTTCTATACCAAAAACAGAAATGGCAAATCACAATCTTTAAAAGATATAATTTGCAAAAAGTATCAACTCATTTAGTGTAGCTCAGAGTCAACCTCAGAAAACATTCTAAAAGTTTATGGAGAAATTATAAATCTTTATTGACATTTTAGAAAATATAAATATGAGATATATTTGTCTATGGATTGGCAAAACACAATGTGGTTGTTTAAAAATATGTTTGAAAACATTTTGATACCCTTCCCTTAGAAAGATGGAAATTAATTTCTTCCTTTCTCTCATGAGGGTGGTCTAGGCTTACTGACTTGCTTTTAAGAAACAGAATATGGTAGGAGTGATAGTTTGAGTAGGTTACAGAAGGCATTAGAGCTTCTTCCTTATTTCCTCTTTCTCTTGATCACAAGCTGTCATGTCATGAAGGTCCTGCAGCCTGTAGCCACCTTGTGGAGGGCCCACATGGTGAGGAACTTAGAGGCCTCTGGCTAGCATGTATGTGAATGAGCTATTTTGGAAGCAGATCCTTTAGCCCTGCTTGAGTCTTCAGATGACAAAAGCCCTGGATGCATATGAGACTAAAGACTCAATGAGACACCCTAAGACAGAACCACTTAGCTAAGTTGCTCCCAATCTCCTGATCTGTGGTGTGGGGAGAGGGCTGTGACCGGCCCCCACAGCCTGGGAAATGCTCAAGAAGTGACCCCCAACCATTTCTCCTCCTTTAACAACATTGTTTTCACCTGCCAAGTCATGTAGCCCGTGTGTACTTTCCTTGTTATTGGCAAGCACAGTTTTTCATTTTTAAGGATGATCTCTACCCCATGTGTTAAGATTTATGCAGTCTTATTAAGATACAGTATAAATAAAGCTGTTTCCATGGTTCAGGGGTTGAATGCGGTCATCAGCTGTGTCATCCTCCTGATGCCACCCTATCTCATGTATCCTGTCTTTCTTCCCCTCTTCTCGTCTTTCTGGCTTCATTTCTCAATTTCCCACCATTTCCACTATGCAACACATGGAAATTACGTGAGATAATAAATGTTTGTTATTGTTTTAAGCTACCACAATTTTGGCTAATTTGTTACATAGTAATATATTGATAACTGATACATCCAATATCATAAAGTTATCAATTATTCCTAAATTTATCTTGAGGCAAAATGTCATTCCAATAGAAATACCAGATGGACTTTTGCTTAACTTGAGAAACTTATTGTAAAATTTATATGTAAATACACATATTTACTTATTCCCTTGAATAAGAATACAGAGATGAGAAGATTGGCCCTAACAGATACAAAAGCTTAATATAGGGGCATGGGCAGATAAATAGATGAAAAGAATAAAATGGATACTCCAGAAAGAGATTTATTTATAAGTACACTCTTTATCTGTAATAGAAGTGGTACTACTTGTCAGAGTGGAGACAGTTGGTTTTCAGTAAATAGCACAGGGGAAAATGATGGTCCATTAAGAAACACAACTAGAAAACAATGAAACAAAATTAGATACACTCTAAGTTTGGATACCAGAAAAAGCAGAACTTGAGACAAAGATTTAGGTGTACATAGTTTACTTGAGAGATAAGTCTGAGATAGCAGAGTAGAGATTTGGAAAGTAGGATAGAGGACGGAGGAAAGCAAATAAAGGGTGTATTTATGAATCAGCTATCTCTATGGACAAGGATGCCTTAATCCTTCTGGGAATACACTGAGACATTCCACTGGACACATCTCAAAATTTAAAGCATAAAAGAGCTGGGATATTAATTGACCAACTCCTATCCATCATTAGTTGAATATTGTTCTTAGAGGTAGACTCTGGTCTTTGAGACAAGCCTCACAAACAGTAGCATTTTTAAAAGCCCACTTTTATATTCATGGATTCTCTGGGCATTGATTTGGATGGGACATAGAGGTCATGTCTTGTCTCTGCTTCACAATGCCTGGAGAGTTAACCAAGAAGAGTCAAATGAGTGAGGGTGACTTGGACAAAAAGGACCAGAAACATGAAGGTTCCTTTCATCAGATCCATCACTTGATTGGGATGAACCAAAAGCAGGGTCAGCAAAGACAGCATATAGAATACCTACTTGTGGTCTTTCTACGTGGTTTGAGCTTCCTCTATCCTAGAGGTGTAATAGTGAGCAAAAAGATGGAAGTTGCACAGCTCTTTCTAACCTAGCTTCAGAAGTCAACATCATTACTTCTGTCTCATGCCAAGTTATCAAAGCCAGCTCAAATACAAGGCGGCGGGGGATTATAGTCCACCTTTTGATGGGAGGAGTGTTAGAGAATTAATGGTCATCTTTAGAACTACAAAAGGGAGTTATCTATCTGAAATTCCTGTCCTGCCTGTGTGCACAGGTTGTTATACTTACACAGCCAGAGAAAAATTTTATGAGGTACAGATACTCAAGCCATTGTTGGTGTGTACAGAAATTGTCCAACAAAGCTGCATATGACTTCCTAGGTAGAAAAAGTGGGTATGAGCAGGGCCCCAACAAGAATGCCATCAATCATTTATACTATTTAGATCCTCTTGTGCCCCACTTTGAGTCCACTGTGTCCTATCTCTGAGTCTTCAAGGTGATGGCCTTTTATAATCTCAAAAAAAAAAAAAAAAAAAAATCCCAGAAGTGCAATAAGACAAGACACAGTTACTCTTTTTGAATCAATCCTGTGGGTAAAATTAATATTCATTATCTTCTCTTCCTTACCCTCAGCTAGCATTTCTGCTTTATAGGTTGCTTGTCTGGTGGAGTGGAAGAGACCTTCATCCCTGCAGGGCCTGATCTCTGGTTACCATGTCCTTGTCAGACCTGTTTACTGCAGTTTCTCATTTACTATTTTCACCAGACATGCAAGGCATGCAAGGACCAAGAGGCACAGCAGAGAATCCTCAGAGTTTCAGACATATGTAGAGATATATATAAAGTAGAAATCTCAGATTCTCACCATAGTCAATTCCCATTCACTGGCTAGATTACTCTAGCCAAAGGAATAACAACATTTTTTTGGCCTGTTGGTCCACTGGTGCAAGGAGCCCCAGATGATCTGATAGCAGTCATAGTTTTAGGTTGATATGAATACTTACTATCACCCTGATAGAGATGCTCTAATTTAGGGAACTATTGCCTCTAACCCAGTAGAACTTAAAATTGTGAGTATAGAAATGACAAAATCCTCCAGTAGATTGTTTGAAATAATAGAGATTAATTCTATTTCCATCCTATGGTTTCCAGGCTCATAATTTACAGACTTGGGAGACAGAAAATAAAACAGTCTATGGTTTATCACATATACTTCATTTTGAAGGATAAAAATCTAAACTTACAGGGTGTCATTCCTGAAATAGTACTTCAAATGTGTCTCAGAAAGACCACTCTATACTTTTATTAGCCTGCAGCTCCTGGGTAATGTGTTATATATTAAGACTATTGAAAATCATATTAGAGTGTACTTATTGTTTCATCTCCTTTGATATAAAATAAGTCCTTTCCCTGAAGCAATCTTATGTAGGATTCCATACGAATAAATAATACACTATATGAGCTGTCAGATAGTTCTTTCGGCAGAGATACTGTCAGGAAATATAAACTCGTACCCAGAATGCATACCAATTCCAGGTAGGAGACATTGCTCCACCCTCTTGAGTGAAAGGAATCAGGTATAGTCAATATCACAATCAAAAGATGGTACCATATTGAGACTTTAGCATAGATCTTACTTCTTATTGATTTAGCATAGGAAATTGGTGATAATGTCTGGGTTAGCTCTGGTGAGAGCTAACATTGAGAATCCATGCGTAACATTTATCCTTACCATGTCGGCTGCGCCATTCATGGTCCCCTTGTGCAAGTACTGGGGTGAGTGGTCTATGACAGAGTTTGGCTCACCTCCACTAGGTGGCTCACTCTTTTCACCTGATTGCTCAGTGCTTCTTCTGCAATATCTTGTGCCCATTAACTTAGAAAATATACTCCCACATTGTGCTCACTGCTTTGTTTTGCCCACATCCTTCTTCCCCAGAATTATTTTTAATCCTCTAATCTTGGCCCCTTCTAGACTCTGATCATTTGTTGCTGACTCACCCATTTGTTACTGTCCAAGAGTGCTTGTATATCATTAGATATTAAAAAGTGAAAACCAAGTCTAATACTTAACGTTTCTGACCACTAAAATGATTTCCCTTTAGAAGTATTTTACAGAGCCACCCCCTGAGTATAACTACAATGTGGAAGCAGCACAGATTTAATTAGAACTAATGGATAGAGTCAACACATTTGTGAAAGTGATTCTTGTATTTTCTTTGAGTATCATCTGGCCCTAAGGAAACCCCAGTAAGACCATAGTGTGAGCTGAAGGAAAGGGATTAGTACAACAGAGTGACTGACACTGGGACTCTCAGTAGATCCAAAGGATTCTTAGGACTCACAAATGTTCTTTTGTTAATATATAGTAGATTGATGTTTCTGAATAGTATCACTTACTGGACATAAAAATACCCAAGTTATAATACAGAACTCTATTAGATGGTTACTCAATGCTTTCTTTGAGGTCAACTCAAACTGGCAGTTTTCTAGTTCACTTGACATGAATTAAAAGATCATTCTTCTTTTTATTGTTGGGGATTCATTGAGGGTACAAGAAACCATGTTACACTGGTTGCATTTGTTGGGTAAAGTCCCTCTTACAATCGTGTTTTGCCCCCAAAAGATGTGGCACACACCAAGACCCCAAGACCCCACCCCCCTTGCTCCTTCCCTCTCTCTTCTCTTCCTTTCCCCACCCCTCCCTCATTCTTTCTCTCTCTGCTCTCCCCTTCCCACACCCCCACCGTGTCAATAATTGTCATTAATTGTCCTCATATCAAACTTGAGTACATGGAATTCATGCTTCTCCATTCTTGAGATGCTTTACTAAGAATAATGTGTTCCACTTGCCTCCAGGTTAATACAAAGGCTGTAAAGTCTCCATTTTTTTAATGGCTGAATAGTATTCCATAGTGTACATATACCATAGCTTGTTAATCCATTCCTGGATTGGTGGGCATTTAGGTTGTTTCCACATTTTGGCGATCGTAAATTGGGCTGCAATAAACAGTCTAGTGCAAGTGTCCTTATGATACAAGGATTTTTTCCCTTCTGGGTAGATGCCTAGTAATGGGATTGCAGGATCAAATGGGAGGTCTAGCTTGAGTTCTTTGAGAGTTCTCCA
>CAUYON010077548.1:0-14269 GCA_963573935.1 Arctocebus calabarensis | reverse complement strand
ACCTAACCCCAGGGAGAATGGCCCAGATCACAAAGACTCAAAGTTGCAGATGCTGGTGTGGATGTAGAGAAAAGGGAACACTTTTACACTGCTGGTGGGACTGCAAACTAATACAACCCTTTTGGAAGGAAGTATGAAGAATCCTCAAAGAATTCAAATTAGACCTCCCATTTGATCCTGCAATCCCATTACCGGGCCTCTACCAGGAAGGAAAAAAATCCTTTTATCATAAGGACATTTGCACTAGACTGTTTATCACAGCTCAATTTATAATCGCCAAAACGTAGAAATAGCCTAAATGCCTACCAACCTAGGAATGGATTAACAAGCTGTAAAGATTAAAAGATTTACAAAAATTATTTCACCTAAGAATATAAATGGACAGTTAATAACCACATGAGAAAATATATGTATGTATGCCATGGAATACCATTAAGCCATTAAAAAAGACGGTTCCTTATATCTTTTGTATTAACCTAGATTGAGGTGCAACACATTCTTCTTAGTAAAGCATCATTAGAATGGAGAATTCTAATATGTTCCAATGTGTTCAATTCTAATATGAAAGCAGTACATGATCTAATACAAGGTGAGGGGTAGGGAAATGAGGAAGGTGGGTGTGAGAGGTCATAGTGCATGGCACACCTCTGGGGGGCGGGACACAATTTTAAGAGGGACTTTACCTAACAAATGCAATCAGTGTGACCTAATTCTTTGTACCCTCACTGAATCCAAAACAATAAATTAAAAAGTAAATAAACTGGCAAAAGATTTTTAAAAATTATTTTACCTAAGAATATAAATGAAAAGCTAATAACCATATGAGAAGATGATCATCAGAATAACATTAGGGAAATTCAAATTAAAACCACTTCATAACTGGAATGACTGCAAACAGACTGATGATATCCAGTGTTGTCAAGGATAAAGGAACATTAACCTTCATACATCACCAGTGGGAACATAAAATGGTGCGGGTTATTTGGAGAACAGTTTGCCAATTTCTTAAAAAGTTAAACATGAATTTGTCATCCAACCCAACAATTCTACTCCCCAGTATGTACTCAAGAAAAATGAAATCATATGTCTCCACACACATTCCACTCAAATGTTCATATTGCCATAATCCTCAACGGTTAAAGGTAGAAACAAATCAAATGTCAACAAAAGATGAATAAAATGTAGTAGATGTATACAATGGACTACTACATAGCAACAGGTACAAAGCAGTCATGTGACAAAAATGGTGAATCCTAAAAAGCATCATGCTAAGTGTTAGTTGGTGAAAATAAAAAACTATCTATTTTATGACTTATATACATATACAAATACCCAGGAAAGACTAATCAATAGAAAGCAGAAAGCCTACAGTGCTTGCCTAAGAGTGAGAATGGGAATGAGACTAACTACAAACAAGCACAAGAGAACCTTTTTGGCCAGGCACAGTGGCTCACACCTATAATCCTAAGCACTCTGGAAGGCCGATGCAGGTGGATTGCCTGAGCTCAGGAGCTTGAGACTAGCCTGAGCAAAAGCAAGATTCTGTCTCTACTTAAAATAGAAAAACTGAGGCAAGAGGATCACTTGAGCCCAAGAGTTGAAGGTTGCTGTGAGCTACGATGCCACGCACTCTACCCAGGACAAAAGCTTGAGACTCTATCTCAAAAAAATAAATAAATAAAGAGAGAGAACTTTTTTAAGGTGATAAAAATGTTTTAAAACTGGGTTATGGTGGTGGTTGTGTAACTATAAATTTACTAAAAATAATTTAATTGTACAGTTAAAACATACCAATTTTGTGATCTGTAAATTCTTTTTCAACAAAGCTACTTAATTCAGAAAAGAAAAAGCAGCCTAAATTAAATACACAAGGAAAATACATTTTATATACACTTACCGTAATTGAAGCTGGGACTCCACTAAAAAGCACAAGAACTTCTGCCCACATAAGTCAGATGTAATAAACACTTTTGAAGCCTGTGAATTTTTCTCTCTACAATAAATACATTAATAAAGTAACTGTCAGTAACTATTACAAAAATCTATTACAGTAACTATTAAAGGTCTTTGAAAATATTCTGAAAGAAATCTAAAAGCTACTTAGATCAAGCAATAACCTTGACAACAAAAGAACACTTCTAAGAATTAAACTTCATGATCTCTAAAATTCCTTTCAGCTTTGTTGGGGAAATTTATAATAAATTTCATCATTATCAACAGCCTTTTTAATTATATACTATGCAAGCCATCAACTTATAAAGTAACACAAACTTGAATGCCTACCCCTTAAAGGGTCAGTGGGTAGGCCACTGGCCACATATACCAGGGCTGGCAGGTTGGAACCAGACCCGAGTCTGCTAAACGACAACAACTACAACTACAACAACAAAAATAGCCAGGTATTATGACAGGCGCCTGTAGTCCCAACTACTTAGGAGGCTGAGGCAGGAGAATCACTTAAGCCCAAGAGTTTGAGGTTGCTGTGAGCTGTGATGCCTCGGCACTCTTCCAAGGGCAACATAGTAAGACTCTGTCTCAAGGAAAAAAGAAAAAAAACAGCTAAGTGTTGTGGCAAGCATCTGTAGGCCCAGCTACTCAGAAGGCTGAACAAGAGGATCAAATAAGCACAAAAGTTTGAGGTTGCTGTGAGCTATGATGCCATAGCACTCTACTGAGGGCAACAAAGAGAGACTTCATCTCAAAAAAAAAAAAAAATTAATTAAAAAAAAAAATACTACAGAAAACCAAAATCTGAAAAATCAGGAACTATAATGTACTGAATTTACAAATAGGGTATTTTAAAGAAAAATGATTTTTTTCCAATTTTTTTCTTGTTTTTCCTTAAGGCAGTGCTTTACTTTGTCACCCTTCGTAGAGTGCCGTGGCATCATAGCTCACAGCAATCTCAAGCTCTTAGGATCAAGCTATCCTCTTGCCTCAGTCTCTTAGGTGCCTGCTACAACATCCAGCTATTTTTTAGAGATGAAGTGTGACTCTGGCTCAAGCTGGTCTAAGAACCCGTGAGTTCAGGTAATCCACCCGCCTCCGCCTCCCAAGTACTAGGACTAAAGGCATGGGCTACCACACATGGCCCTACTTTTTCTACTTTTAGTAGAAATGGAGTCTAGGACTCTTTCTCAGGCTGATCTCTAACTCCTGAGTTCAAGTAATCCACTCCCCTCAGCTTCCCAAAGTACTCGTATTATAGCTGTAAGCCACAACATCCAACTAAAAAAAGTGATTTTTAAATGTAGGAAATTATTTTCTCTATATGAACTAAGAGAACTCACTTTAACACTTTACTTTAAATCTTTACTTTCCTCAGACTACCTATCTCCCACGCCACCCTATGAGAACATGCGTGTGCCTTCCTTTTCACAGAGAAAATGAGGCTGGAAGGCTTGAGTTCAATCTCTTACCTAGTGTATCTGATCAACCATCACTTTTTTCTCCCCTAGGCTAATCTCTCCACTTATACTTATCTCTGGTTCCTTGTCAACTATTTCCTCTGTCCTGTATTTTCAATGCTTCCCCTGCTTTGAGTAAAGTCCTTACTGCCTACTATCTCATATGAAAAGTCTTAATATATGAAGGTAGACTAAATATTAGAAGATATATATACCAAATCAACATGGCTACTAGATATAAAAATTATACAGTAGTTAGGTAAGAAAGTGGTGTTTTTTAAAAATACACACTGCAGTATTTCTAGGTAAAATGTTATGAAAACTAATTTTCTTTAATATACTTCAACAAAAACAAAACTCTTCTTGACCCTGAAATTCCCTCTAGTTTTGTATCCACATACATACTCAAAGGCAAACTCCTTAAAATAGCCTATACGTGTATGTTTACTTCCTCAGCCCATTTACTTTTTCTATCCCACTTCTGTCCAACCCATAAAACTCTCCAAGCCTAAAATGCTCTGCCCAAGGTCACCAATGAATCCAGCACCATCCACACACCTCCCTCTCTGTGCTCAGCTCTCCGGGCCACACTGTGTTCTTAAAATGGTCTCTTTTTCATGTGTTACTGCTTCTCCCATCTGACCTCTTTTGCTTTGTCTCTGTGTAGCAGCTTTGTTTTTTACCACAAAAATCTTAAGTTTCCAGGACTTGCATCCCTAGCCTTCTACTAATTCTATACCACTGGGTTTTACCACTTGGAAATCATAGCTCCCTTTGAAAATTCACTGAATGTTAAAACTCTCTCCTTAGGAAAAGGCCTATGCACTGCACATACATACAATTCCTGAATATGATTCCAGAATTAACAGAAGCCCTGCAGGCCTTCCAGGAACTCCATGAATCCTGCCTTTACACACTTCTTTTTTTTTGAGACAGAGTCTTAAGTTGTCGCCCTGGGTAGAGTGCTGTGATGTCACAGCTCACAGCAACCTCAAACTCTTGGGCTTAAGCAATTCTCTTGCCTCAGCCTCCCAAGTAATTGAGACTATAGGCACCAGCCATAAAGCCTAGCTATTTTTGTTGTTGTTGTAATTGTCATTATTGTTTGGCAGGCCCAGGCTGGGTTCAAACCTGCCAGCTCCAGTGTATGTGGCTGACACTCTAGTTGCTGAGCTACAGGCACCAAGCCCCACCTTTACACACTTCTTAAATTCTAATCCACCTCTCTTGCCACAGTCACTAATTATAAACTGACAACTCCCAACTTTATTACTCTGCTCCTTCCCGAGGTTATAATCCACATATAACTGTGCTTTCTTACCACTGTCATCAAATAGAATATGCCTACAGGGCAATCAACAACCCTAGTTAAGCCTCCTCTTTCTCAGCCCTTCCCTCCTTGCTGGACAAACCAGCAGAAGTAGTCTCTCCTGTGTCACTCTCCTGCAACTGTCTGTCTCTCTTTTAAAGACAAGGACAGGGACTTACCATACCATTAATTAACATACTCATTGCTATTTGGCTGAATTAATAAGTGAATTATTAAAGAGACAGAAAAGGACAAAGAATCACATAAAAGTCTGAGTTGTGCTTCCCAAAAAAGAAAGCTGATACTCAACTAAAATGAAGCTAAAACTCATGAAAAATACTATAAAACTCCCTATTTCCTAATCTACAGAAATTAAATGTTCCCCACTAAAACATCAAATACTTCAAATACCTTATTAGATTACCAATAAGGACAAAATATAAAACGACAAAATAATATTTTTGTGTTCTCTTTAACATCACTAATATCTTCTACTGAAACTAAGGTGGCCTTAACACATACCTCTATATTATGTTTATACATATTAATAATGGATTATATTAAATGGAAACTTTAAACAAAACATCAAATATTTTTCAAGACTCTTTGCAACATTCTTCTTTGAATATAAAAATATAGACTCCAAACCTTATATTAGTAATCGCTTCTGTCCACAAATGGTCAATACACAGTTCAGGAACAATGGGCTCCGTTTCTGGTGCAAGGAAGGAGCCATTAGAATTACTATTTGGAGAATGAGAAATACTATGTCTCTTCGGAGACTGACTATGGCTTGAAAAGTTGAACCTCTGTGCCCCTGAAAAGGAGTGCACTCCGAGGGCAGGAGAATGAGCACGACTGCAAAATAAACAGAGGAAGAGAGAGTGCATAGCAATTAGCAATGCAGGCTTCCATGACACATACTCCAATGACACTTGTCGAATTTCTACAAAAGAAGAACATTCATGGCATAATCTTCATCGGAAATAAAAATTTTTCAAAAGAGTAGCTATTTAAATGGTTCATATCAATGTGCTTTACTATATTCTAATGATTTAGAATTCTTATTAGAATTATTAAAACTAAAAAATAGTTCATTTTCCTCCTTAAAAAATGCATTGTTTGTATTATTCAAAAGGCCTAAGCCAACATGGTAGCCCCTGCCTCCATGTATTATAGTCCCAACTCGGCAGAAAGTTGAGACAGGAAGATCTCCTGAGCCCAGTTGTTCAAGACCAGCCTCAGCAACATAGAGAGAGCTCATCTCTGAATGGTCTAATGCTCCTGTGCAGTCAGACAACATACCAACAAAACTATGTCTCTATAGCACCAGACATACACATATCAACCAACAAAAACAGATATATGTATATATCTATATCTGGTAATATAAATACATAGGTAGATATATAGAGAGAAACAGCAATTGACAAGAAGAAAGAAAAACTAATATAATTTAAGGCAAAAGAAAATACCTCCCAAGTATTTAGGGAATTAATAATCATCAAACTGCTATCACATAGCTGTAGCAACAAGGCAACCAATCTTATGACAAACAGAAGCAGCTTCTAAATACAACTCCTTAAAGAAAGTGACATAGTAGACTTGAAAATACCACAACTAGGATAATGGCTATAGTCCCTAAAAATTACCCAAAGCTATCTAAAGAAATTCTAAATCCTTCAGAACTAAGAGAAAGCTTATAAATAAGGTATTTTTTATTTGGGATATATTCTTGAAAACAAGGATACCCTTGTACCTTAAAGCTGCCATGTTGGAAATAGAAGGTGAGCGGGAGTGGAGACTAGGTGATGAAGCTGAGCGACTCTGACTGTGAATGGAGGAGTAATTCTGGAAAGGTGAAGTCACAGGAGAATCTCCTTTGGAGAGGCTTCTGAGATGTGCTGTGAGGGAGCTGCTAGTGGCCATGTTCTGTGGGGTTGCCCCCTGTTCAGAGAACTTTAGAACAGCATTCTCTTCCTTAAGACAAAACAAAGAGAAGGGGAATAAAAGACAATAATTAGAATAAAAGGGCAATTTCCTTATGAGAATATAAAGTATATATCAGTTATTGAAGATATAATAGTTCTTTTAGTTTTCAAGAAGTTCAATCTATTTCACAAATGATTATTCTAAAAACACATGAAGGTGTTCCGTATTTAACGACCCTTTCATGTCAAAGAGAAGTGAACTGCCTTTGTCCTTACCTCTGATTTGACTCTCCGGAGAGCCCACACAGAATGCACATTTTGAACAGCGTCATAAGTCATTACAATGGAGGGGTCAATGTTGAGGAAAACAATTTTCATTGCAGGGTCTACAACATATTGCACCCGTGATGAGCCAAAAGGACCTGAAAAATAAAACACAAACAATCAAGTATAGAGCAATGAGTTTTACAAGTCTGCTCTGATATTTATGAACCAGGTTCTTAAAATTCCTAAAGACAAAACAAGCAAAAAAAAGAAAAAGAGAGAAAACAAGCCAATCAAAGCACCCAATTCATCAATATATTAGTATTACATAATTAACTCTGTACTTTTAATAAATTTACTTTGAGCATCAACTTCCATATGACATATTAAATACGAAAGCATTACCAGTTTCAATTTCAAACTCATGCAACTAAACATTAAAGATTTGTGCTGACTCACCATTACATTCATCATTCATAGGTAAAAAGTCTGTGACATCTTTAGCAACCAACTTATGTCTAAATTGAAATCAACTATTCTGGTCAAGTTTGACTTCCTCACTAGTTCTTTCCTTCTGTATGAAATCTGTCCTCTATATTAACTATTCTAACAGTACTGAACAGTACTCACTATTGTTTCAGCTTAACTGGTTACACATGAAAAGTTAAGTTTTTCCTGGTGAGGTTAGCTGTTACTTCCTAACGTACCACGCATGGACTGATTTCCATATCCTCTTTTGATGCTTCCTAGCTGTTAGTCTCTCAGTTAAAATACTGAAAAATTTATGGAATTATTTTATGGAAATTAAATATTTTATATAAAAAAATCACTCATAATGCCATTATCTCATAATATGCACTATTAATATGCTAGGCTGCTGTTCTTCCAATCTTTTTCTATACATACAGAAAAACTTTAGAGGTTTTTATGAAATTAGAATCATTCTGTGTTTATAATTTTCTGTCCTTCCTAACATGAATAAGCAATTCCAGAGATCATTAAATATTATTCAAAGACATGATTAAAAAAAAGTATGATCAATAATGCATACCACTTAATCAAGGGTATCTAACATGTTTATTTAGGCTGCCTCTAACTGCTACCAAAATAATGTAAAATTGTCAACAAAGTTCTTCTGTAAAAAGAAATATCATATTATAAATAGTTCAGGCTCACAATCCACTTACAGACTTGGTCACATAATCTTTATCATTTTCTACAACTCTTTAAAAAGGTAAAAACTGCCAGTCGTGGTAGCTCATGCCTGTAATCCTAGCACTCTGGGAAGCAAAGGGAGAGTGGACCGTTGGAGATCAAGAGTTAAGAGACCCGCCTGAACCAAGAGTGAAACCTCATCTCTATAAATAGCCGGGCATTGTGGTGGGCACCTATAGTCCCAGCTACTTGGGAGGCTGAGGCAAGAAAATCACTTAAGCCAGCAGTTCTCAACCTGTGGGTCACGACCCCCTTTTAACAATGAAAATATACTGCGGCATTAGGAAGGTTGAGAACCACTGGCTTAAGCCCAATAGTTTGAACTTGCTGTGAGCTGTGACGCCACAGCGTTCTATCGAGGGTGAAAAAGTGAGAGTCTGTCTAAAAACAAAGAAATAAATAACAGTAAAAATGTCAAAGAACATAAATATCTTTTCAAGCTGGGCATAGTGGCTCACGCCTGTAATCCCAGCACTCCGAGAGGACGAGGTGGGTGGACTCCCTGAGATCACAGGTTTGAGACCTCATCTCTAAAAACAGCCAGGTGTTATGGCAGGAACCTATAGTCCCAGCTACTCTGGAGGGTGAGGCAAGAGAATCACTTAAGCCCAAGAGTTTGAGGTTGCTGTGAGCTATGAAGCTATGGCACTCTACCAAGGGCAACAAAGTAAGAATCTGTCTAAAAAAAAAATTAAATAAAGTAAGTATTTTTTCAGCCTTCAAGTCCTCATTATTTATCCTATATTTGGCCGAACTTAAAAATGTGAAAATAAGAATCTGCTTGCTTACAGGAAATATTAAAAATTATTTTAGAAAACATAAGATATTAATATATGACTTGATCAGGAATAGTGATATATTTATTAAATTACCTGTAGATGATGCCATTCCCTATTAATTAATAAGTAAATGAATAATATTTGGGTGACCTGAAGTTTTTTTCCTTGAAGAAAAATATGTAAGGCCTTATGCCTACACTGTGTAAATTTTAATATTTCACTTTCTCTGATTTGCTAAATAACTGTTGCATAGTTAATACTATGGTATTAGGAACAAATTCTTGCTTTAACACAAACTATTTTTATAATAAAAAGTCAATTTTGTAAAATACTTGTATTATTTTTACAAAACAAGTCAGTTTTCAAAGAAGCTCTTTATCCCCACATCAAAAAAAGAAACCTTATATAAAAAAATATAAAAATATACTTACTTCCAGATTTACAAACAAGTGGGGTTATTTCATCTAGTGGATGCAGCATGCTGAACATAGTGGGTAAAGGTTCTCTAGTGATAAACAAATAAATAATCAATCGCCAATATAAGATGACTATGCTTGTCAAATCTGCACTTTCCTTGCAAAATTATATAAGTAAGTAGAAACCCATCATCTCAAAATGTCACCTTCTAAGTGTTTCACATATTGCTTTTCACAGTATCTTCTACCTCAATCCTAGAAATCTCCCAGAGTAATGTTACACATATGTAAAAAGGGAAATCAATATAGCCCTAGGAAATACCTGCAAACAGCAGTCATCACACTACAGAACCAAGGACCACAGGGGATAAGGCAGTCTTTTTTATTTACCAAAGTAGCAGCATATCTATGGCAACTAGTAAAGAAATTTTGTCTCCTATATCCGCTTATAAGAGACTATACTTTAAAAAAAAAAAAGAAAGAAAGAAAGAAAAACTACTTCAAGTAAATTAGAAATCTACGTTTTTTTAAGGAATGACATTTTTAAAAGAGGGATAAAATAGGCTTTCTGTCAAAACAGAAAGTTAAAATCTATAAGCAGTATGTTTTAAACTTAGCAAGCATCTACCTCTTTACCAGACAACACATACGACAAGTGCTGTGTGTTCCTGCCCTTTAGTGTGCTCACAATTCATAGGGAGACAAGGTTAAAGACACTAAGAAGTCTACTGATAACATCTAATATTTATGGCACACCTAATACATGTAAGGCCCTATGTCAAAGTTCATTTGAGCAAGACCCCATCTCTACTAAAAATAGAAAAACTAGCCAGGCATTGTGGTGGGTGCTTGTAGTCCCAGCTACTCAAGAGGTAAGGCAGGAGGATCACTTGAGCCCAGGAGTTTGAAGTTGCTGTGAGCTATGACACCAGGGTCCTCTACCCAGGGTAATAGAGTGAGACTATGTCTAAAAAAAAAAAAAAAAAGGTCCAGATTTGGAATTTTCAGATTAAGGATACCAAACCTGTACTGAGACAATAGAAAATGTGGTTATGGCGCTAGCCACATACACCGAGGTTGGCAGGTTCAAACACGGCCCATGCCAGCAAAAACAATGACAACTGTAACAAAAAATAGCCTGGCATTGGGGTGGGTGCCTGTAATCCCAGCTACTTGGGAGGCTGAAGCAAGAGAATCGCTCAAGCCTAAGAGTTAGAGGTTGCTGTGACACCATAGCACTGTACCGAGGGTGACATAGGGACACTGTCTCAAAAAAAAAAAAAAATGGCTATCAGCACAAAAATTACCATCCCAAATTTTTAGGTAAACAATCTTACCTCAGAACCAATACCAAAAACCCCCAAGTTAATAATATTCTAAACTGAACAAAATGAATACCTGGGTGGACCTGGAGGTACCTCATGTGAAGAACTGCTTCGTTCAAACAACAATCCATACTTAGTGGGCCAAACATTTGCAACCTAGCAGTGAAAAGAGTGAGAAAGACAGAAGAATACCCACCCTTTAGAAAATGCTTTTAGGAAACACTTCAAAACATTAGGTTTTCTACCAATTTAGTAAGACCTTTACAAAGTAAAATGGTCATTAAGTATAATAGTTTTTAGAAATCTGATAAGCAATTACAAATAAAATAAAAAGTCTAAGGAACAGGAGTTGTTCCATGTGAAATTCCTACCAGTGGCTAGTATCAGTAACAAAATGACAAACGCAATAAAATGTTAACAATAGTAGCAGGCACTAGAAAGACAAGAAACAACAGGAAAAAGACCAGTATCATTCACATCCCCTATTTACCATAACCAAAGTGTCTTTAAACTGTTTTTAAAAAACCTCTTAGAAAATACTCCATAATTCCCTTCATTAAATAACTTACTTTTTATAGGAAGGATAGATAATTGGTAAACCAATAAAGCCACACCAAAATGCAGTTATTTTATTTGAGTAAAAGTAACATTTTTGATTATTATAATACAGAAAAGACATAGGACATACCTCTGAAATGAATTAATTCAAAATGTTCTCTAACAAAATCCACACAAAAAAGCTGAAACATTCAAGTTTACCTGAAATGGTAAGGAAGCTATGTAATCCTTTCCTTCTATACTATGCATGTTAATGCATGAGCTCTGCAATATACATATGCATTTTTCTAATTCGTGGCTTTCTGAAAAGAAAAGGTACAATAAGATTTATGGAGTTTTTCCTCTTAACAGTTCAATCCTGAAAGCACAAATTCTTTAATTCACAATTTAAAAGATGCTTAGGCTAATCCACTGTGATAAGGGGCTATTTGTGTAAAAGGAAAAAAACAATAAGATAAACATTTAAAATTACCAAAAGACAAATAAAATTTCTGAAAGAAACTTACTGTAGGTCTTTTCAGACTTATCCTGTGATATAATGAAGTCACACCACAAAGCCTAAAATCAAAACAAAATGCTTAATTGTACCCAAATAATAATCTATTAACTAATAGCATCTAAATAATAATAATGACATCTACATAATAACTTTCCCTCCTCCTCAGCTCAACATACACACCACAGGCACAAAATGGAATATAAAAAAATAAATAAGATTGGGCGGCTCCTGTGGTTCGAAGGAGTAGGGCACCAGCCCCATATGCCAGAGATGACAGATTCAAACCAGCCCCGGCCAAAAACTGAAAAAAAAAAAAAAGAAGAAGATTAATTAATGATAAATTTTATAAGGAAAGATAAATATTTGTAATTAAACCTTATGAAAAGATCCATAAAAATTTAAATTTTTTAATAAATTTTATTTAAAAAATGATAAAATTTTAAAATTTACTAGATGTAAGTCTTGCAGCAAAAATCCAAATAACGGCTCAACCTGCATTAAACCTCATATCCTATACACAAAGCTAAAGATTATAGGAGGAGTTTAAAATTACTATACTATTTTATAATCTCCAGATTTATCAATTGATCTTACCATTCCTAGACTCACTTTAGAAAAATACTGAAAAACTAACACCTCCCTTTCTATTTTTTTTAGAAACAGAGTCTCACTTTGTTCCCCTTGGTAGAGTGCTGTAGCATCATAGCTCATAGCAACCTCCAGCTCTTGGGCTTAGGTGATTCCTCTTGCCTCAGCCTCCCAAGTAGATGGGACTACAGGCGCCCACTACACCGCCTGGCTATTTTGTTGCTGTTATTGCAGTTTACCTGGGGCCGGATTCAAATCCGCCACCCTCGGTATATGGGGCCAGCGCCCTAATCACTGAGCCACAGGCGCTGCCCCAACATTTCCATTTCTTAAAGCATATCATGCAAAATATAAACTAGGAAAAGCTATTCAACTCTAACTGACATGCTTGACAATCACTTATTGAAATTACTTAGCAGCACTGTTAGGTGTTTTGCTAACTGTGGTAAATATACAACATAAAACTTGCCATTTTAATCATTTTTTAAGTAAATGTATGAGGTTTGTATAATTTGAGATGTCCCAATGTTACACAACCTCAACATCATCAATTTCTAGGACTTCTCTATGCTGATTAAACTCCCCATTTCCCACTCTCCCTAACTCTGGTAACCTCTATTCTAATTCCCTATGAATCTGGCTACACTAGATACCTCATATATTCTAACTGGAACTGTACAGAATGTATCCTTTTATGTCAGGTTTATTTCACTCAACACAGTGATTTCAAGGTTGTAGCATGTATCAGAACTTTATTCCTTTTTAAAGCTGAACAGTATTCCAATGTTTCCAGAAACCACATTTTGTTTATTCAGACACATACGTTGTTTCTACCTCCTATGGTGAATAGTGCTGCTACAAACATTGAGGTACCTATGAGTTCCTCCTTTTAATGTATACACCTAGAAATGGAATTGCTAGACCATATGGTAGTTCAATGTATAACTTTCTCAGGAACTGTCAAATTGTTTTCCATCACAAATTGTTTTTACGTGCACACCAGCAACGCACAAGGTTTCCAATTTCTGGACATTCTCACCAACACCTGTTATTTTTATTTATTTATTTTTTTATAATAGCCACCTAATGAAGTATCTCATTGTGATTGTAATTTAAATTTTTCTAATGATTAGTGAAATTCAGCATCTATTCATGCACTTATTGGTCATTTGTGTTCTTTTCTAGGGAATTATGTATTTAAATCCTTTCACCAATTTTTTTGATTGGGCTGTTTGGAATTTTGTGATTCTTCTTGGGTTGTAGGAATGTTCAATGGTTAGCGAAAGGAAATTCATGAAGAAAAACAAATATTAAAGCTGTGCTCCAATTTGAAATATCCAAAATCTACCCTGAACCTTTTATGGTCTCCAAAATCTACCAGGAACCTTTTATAGTCTCAACTTCCTTTTATGAAAGCCCATCCTCAAAGTCTCTAAGTCTCTAAAACTAAACATTGTAACATTTCCTTTATCGCCCATATCCAAGAGATCACTAACTTCTTTCCTATCTCCCTCAGTTTTCTCACCTCTGCTTCTCTTGCTTCAAGGAACCAACCTCTCTCACCACAAAATAGTTTCCCAGACAATAGCCTCTCCAGTCACAACATTCTGTATATTACTAACAAAATAATCTCTTCTCAAAATACAAAACTGATGATTTTCCCACTTTAAAATCCTTGGTAGGCTCCTTCTGCATATAGTTTAAAATTTGAAGTCTTTGGTTTATACACACAGGCCTACCATCTGGATACTTCCAACACCCACTTACATCTCTCCACACCTACACTTTTGAGTACAGCCATTCTGAACTTAGAAAAAATCAGGTCTTCCATAATCCTTTTTTTTTTTTTTTTTTTGTGGAGACAGAGTCTCACTCTATCGCACTCGGTGGAGTGCTGTGGAGTCACAGCTCATAGCAACCTCCAGCTCTTGGGCTCAAGCGATTCTCTTGCCTCAGCCTCCCAAGTAGCTGGGACTAC
>CAUYON010077547.1:0-13868 GCA_963573935.1 Arctocebus calabarensis | reverse complement strand
ACCCTGACCCACATCTCACACCATATAAACAATTAATTTCTTTTTTTTTTTTGAGACAGAGCCTCAAGCTGTCACCCTGGATAGAGTGACGTGGCATCACAGCTCACAGCAACCTCCAATTCCTGGGCTCAAGCGAGTCTCTTGCCTCCACCTCCCAAGTAGCTGGGACTACAGGCGCCCGCCACAACGCCCGGCCATTTTTTGGTTGCAGCTGTCATTGTTGTTTGGTGGGCCCAGGCTGTATTCGAACCCGCCAGCTCAGGTGTACGTGGCTGGTGCCTTAGCCCGTTGAGCCACAGGTGCCGAGCCAAGTTCTCTATACTTAAGATCAACTCTAAATTACCAAATGCCCATTTTCTCAGGAAGAACATTAAAGAAATTGTAATGTTGGTACCACATTGGCTAAAGTGGTAGACTGTCATATCAAACACACAGTTTAAATTCCTCTAAATTTCTATACAAAGTTCCTTCTCCAGAAAAAAGTGATCAGTGCTTTTATTTTTAAGCACTATAGTATGTGTCTTGAGTTAACCTGAAACCCAAGACACGGGTTCCATATCACTAGCAAGGACATCTGAGTTGGTTCTTCATTTTGTTTCCTGTGACAGAACACCAATTCTGCAAGAACAGATGTAGTTTCCTCAACACCACAAGGTTAAGGTAAAAAAAAAAAAAAAAAAAAAAAAAAGGGTCTTCCTGGCTCAGTTCCTGTAGCTCAGCAGCTAGGGTACCAGCTACAAACACCAGAGATGGTGGGTTCTAACCCAGCCCCGGCCTGTCAAACAACAATGACAACTGCAATCAACAAATAGCCAGGCATTGTGGCAGGCACATGTAATCTCAGCTACTTGGGAGGCTGAGGCAAGAGAATCGCTAAAGCCCAGGAGTTTGAGGTTGCTATGAGCTGTGATGCCATGGCACTCTACCAAAGGTAACAGAATGAGATTGTCTCAAAAAATAAATTTAAAAGAAGGATCTCCAGACCCCACACAAAACCATAGAAGTCATGTACCCAAACACATTTGTAATTCATAATGGTCTGAGTTTAAGCCCTGATATCTAAATTTCAGGGTCCTTGGAAAAGGTGGCTTCGTGTACTTATATGTGATGTGCAACTGTTTCGTAAAACTAGAACCTACGCCTGGAGAATAAAAAGACAATAACTCTTTTAGGGTAAATTTTTTCAACTTTTGTAGATCTATTCCCTTGAATTTGCAGGAAAAAAACAATAGGACAAACAGACATCGTTTCCCAATCTTCCTTGGAATTCTTTGCATTTATATCTGGCCCCTCTGCCTCATTAACAGAAATGCACACAAGTCTCTTCCCACTTTATTAATGTATTTGCACCTTCACTCTTCAGGTCAAAAAGAAACTAAGACAATTTAATGATGTGCTTCAGCCATCCAAGAGATACTTGTGAGTTTACTATGTGCCAGTTGTATGGATAAAAAAAAAGAGCTGACTGCTCCAAAGTATCACAAATCAACAGCAGCTGCCAATGGTATACCTTGACCCGCATAACTATTATCATCCCAAACTCAAAGGACAGTACAGGGTAGGGGGAAAGACCACTGAATGGGGTGTGTCCTCATCACTGACCGCCTAGACTGCAGCATCCAGTGGGTTTCCACGTTTGGCAGCCTTTCTAACGTGTTCCGCACTCAATGGCTGGATTCATTTCTAGAATTCCACTTTCAAGGAGTCTCTGGTCTACTCAGGAAACACCAAAAGACGACCTAGTACTTGTCACCTCTAGTTCACACTCTTCAGCGTCACGGCTCTCGGAGGCCAGCTCCCCTGTTCAGCTGTTTCCTGCTCAATATGGCTCCCTCTGCCAATTCCTCCCGCAGGACTAACCCAACTTCCCACCAACTCCTCGGGCAGCCTTCATTCTAACAGTGTTAGAAAATTGTTCCCTCTATCGCCAGCACGTTCGTTTTCGGGGCATTCTTTGGAAACTCGAAACGGCGGGTGTATTCCGAGGTGTTTCCAACAGAACCGTCCCAAACCAAGGCTCGGGGGTCCCACGTCGCACCGTTTAACAGGGAGAGGGGCTCTGGGCGGCGCGAACCTCAGAGAGGAAACCTCGGCAGCAGACACGGAGAGACAGGGTGGGTGGGCCCGGGAAGGGGGTGGGGGAGACCCCAAGAAATGAGTTCGAGAGGACCGAAAACAATCCCACGACGCTGCCCAGGAGAGAAGCAGAGAGGCCAGCGGCGGGGCCGTCATCCCAGGAGAGGACGGGTCCCCCACCCCGAGAGACAAAGAGGCCGCGGTCGCGAGGCAGGGGCAGGGAGCGGGGCCACCGACTTCCGGGCACGGCGAGGCAGGGACCCGCGAGGCGCCCTCCGAGCACGCGCCGCCCGCCGCCGACGCGGTTGCCGGGCCGAGGCGGCGCCGGCGGGCTCCCGGCGGGCGTTTGAGGGGCAGCGCCTCCCAGGGGCGCGGATGCGGGGAGGGGCCTCTGAGTAGGGTCGCGCCCCCAAAGGGAGAAACGTCTTCCCGGGCAGGGTTCTCCGAGGACGGGAACGCTGGGGATGCGGAAACCGGTGACGCTCCGGGCCACCGGCATCTCCCAGCCCGGCTTCCCTGCACACTCACCGAGTCGCTTCCAAACGCCGCCGCTTCAGCTGCAGCTACCGGCCGGCGCAGCCGCACTGCGCGCGCCCCGCCCACGTGACTAGCCCGGGCCCCGCCCGCTCCACGTGACCCAGGGACCACCCCCCCCACCTTCCCGCTCCTACTCGCCGCTGTTCCACACGTGCTCTTGGCTCGCTCCGCCCTTTTTGGGAAGATGGCGGTTCCCGGTTGCGGTGCTCCTGGCCTCTGGATCAGGAGTGCTGGCCAAACTGTCGGGGGTCTCTTCACTCTCGTTTCAAGGCCATTTTGTTCCGCTGCCGCTGCTTCTAATTCCCTGAATGCACAGCGATTAGCAGAGAGGCTCCGAGCCCAAAAACGGCAACAAAACCCGGAAAGAGAGCCGGTGAGTCCACAGAGACCACAACTCCCAAGAGGCAGCTCGCCCACTGGTTTCTCAGGCGGGGGAAGAGGTAGGCGAGTGCGCCCGCCGGCAGCAAGTGAGAAAACGTCTTTGGTGGAACGCGGAGGAGATGTCAGTAGGGTAGGGTGCGTCTCTGTCTCCTGCTGGGCTCAGTGCTAACCTCTGCGTGCACCAGTCTGATGCAAAGATACAGTCACTGTCTACTCAAGTCGTCGGCCAGACCTTACAGAAGGCTTTCCCCACTGTTCTTTCTCCTCCCTAGGTGCCCACAGACCCTGTTCAGCGGAGGGTGCAAGAGTTAGTGCGCTTCACACAGCAACTGCAGCGAGTCCACCCCAATGTGCTTGCGAAGGCTTTGAGCCGAGGGATTCTCCATCAGGACAAGGACCTCGTAGTCATCGATAAGCCCTATGGTCTTCCTGTGCATGGTAAGGGCCGTGTGGGAAAGAAGAGGACCTGCTGCTGCTTTCCGCTGCAACTAAGGGAAACTGACAAAAAACTTCGGGGGTACTCTGAAGCCTTGCGCTCAAATTGATTGAACCTTTGTAGACTATTATCTTAGGTGATGCAGTGCTGAGGATACAGATAAATGAGATAACACCTACCTTCCAAATATCTGCCCATCAACAGTGATTCATGGAAGTTACTGTGTGCACACCTACGCAGGGATTGCTATAAACACAAAGCTGTGTGGTTTTAGTCTTCAAGTTTTGGTTTTTTTCTTTTAAATCAAAACAGAATTAGGCTGGGTGCTGTGGCTCACACCTGTAATCCTAGCGCTTTGGAAGGACAATGCGGGAGGATTGCTTGAGCTTAGGAAGTGGAGCCCAGCCTGAGCAAGAGCAAGACCCTGTCTCTACTAAAAATAGAAAAATTAGCCTGTCATTGTGGTGGGCTCTGGTAGTCCCAGATACTTGGGAGCCTGAGACAGTAGGATTGCTTGAACTCAGTATGAGGTAGGCTGATGCTACAGCACTCTAGCCTGAGCAACAGAGTGAGACTGTCTCAAAAAAAAAAAGAGGAAAAATACATAAGAACAAAAAAGGTGGGTGTCTCTGTGTGTGTTTTGGAGTGTACCTAATGTAAAACCCCAGAATGCCTGGAACTTAGTGGACACTTTCAAAAAATGTTGACTGTAATTATCAGAGACAGCTGAGTTGTCAGGGTCCTGCCCTGGGAGCAGGGTCCACTAAGACCTGTGGAAACTGGTGGCGACCTACTGAAAAAATACAGAGTTAGAAACAATGGTAAAGAAAGAGACATGAGACATAGAGTAGAATTAAAGGTGAGAGCTCAGGGGTCCCTTGCCTGTTTGTGGGATTCCGGCAGTGACACCGAGTATTTGCTCTACTCTGCTTTTATTGAAGTCTGTTTGCCCAGAGGGTAAGATGAGGGGGGGAACAAAGACACCAGCTGATTGAGCATATCAGCTCCTATTGTTACAGTTATTAACTTAAGGAGTAGCCTTGAGAAATCTTGTTTTGGGAGAGCCTCCAGATTTCTAGGGAGATGTTAAACTCTGCTAGTTTCCTGTGGAGTAAGAGGACACCAGCATTAATCTCCGAGGAATCAGTGGGAGGAAGGAATTTTCCTACCATCACCACCACAGAGGATCTTCCTCTGTGATTAGGGATATAAGCTCTTCTGCCCATATCTCAGGACTCTAGCTACTCCCTTGATTTCTGCCCCAGGCAAATGTAAATCTCCACAATGGGTATCTGCCTGTTTACTAGACAGGAAAGGGCCCAGTTAATGTATCTTTCTAGGTCTTAGTCATAGCCTCTTCTATGACCCATTTTTTCCTCAGAGTGCTGACAGACCCAGCAGGGTGTTTGGAAGCTGTATCCCCAACAGGTTAGAATTTCAGAAAAGGCAGGAAGTTTGCTAGCAATGGCTAGCTTAAATGTAAACTAGTTGACTTTTCTTTGTTCCTATTCACTCAGCTTACTTTCTAATTTTCCTCTTTTTCTGGAGGTGCTTTTCCTTGCCAAGAATGGGGTCTTCCGTCCCTGTTCTCCTTGCATGAGTGAGTCAGGAGATTGATGGAAAATATGCATAGCGGAAAAAGTTTTGCAGAGAGAACAGACACTTGGACAACTTGTTAAAATGCAGATTCTAATTTAGTAGTCTGGATTCGGGGCCTGAGATTCATTTTTAATAAGCTGTCTGGGCATACCAGTGTTGCTAGTCCCATGTTCTCACTTCAGTAGTAAGACTCTGGAAACACTGGTGGTTTATCCAATAAGGGGTTTTCTCCCAAGAGGAGTTCCTTGGTGAGGTCTTTTCCTAGCCACTCAAACCCTTGGCTTTTCCCTTCTTAGGTGGCCCTGGAGTCCAGCTCTGCATCAGTGATGTACTGCCTATTCTGGCAAAGATGCTTCATGGCCACAAGGCAGAGCCCTTGCATCTGTGCCACCGGCTGGACAAGGAAACAACAGGCGTGATGGTGTTGGCTTGGGAGAAGGAAGTAGCACATCAAGTTCAAGAGTTGTTCAGAACCCGTCAGGTGGCAAAGAAGTACTGGTATGAGGCCCAGTGATGTCAGTAGAGGTGGTATAAGTGGAGGTACCCCTTCTGTTCCAGCATAGACCAGGAATTCCTATGAATAGAAAGCACTATATGAGAACAGTGAGGATACAAAAAGTATATGCAACAGCTTTAGTGCTTAGAATTTTAAGAGTCTCATAGAATAATGGTTCTTAATTCTGCCTATAGATCAAATGATTAATAATTAATTATACAACTCATATCTGATTTTATTCCTTACTTGTTTAAGTAGTTAAACAAGAAAGATAAAGCACATCCCCTAGAGAATTCACCTACTCTGCTATTGAAGTCTCTTCTCTTGAGATAGCAGCCACTATAACCAATTTGGTTTTTAATCTTTTGGTCCATTTACATACACATCTAGTATATATAGTATATGTGTATGTCTATCCACACATGCAGACCATGTGTGGTACATATGTACCATATTGTACATGTGACATTTTACTTTTATTCACCTTTTAACTCTATGTCTTGGAGATCTTTCCATGTTAGTACTTTTTTTCTGGAGACAGTTTTACTCTGTCACCCTTGGTAGAGTGCCGTGGTGTCATAGCTCAGAGCAACCTCAAACTCTTGAGCTCAAGCAGTTTTCTTCCCCTCAGCCTCCCAAGTAGCTGGGACTATAGGTGCCTGGCTAATTTTTAATTTTTTTTAAGAAATGGGGCCTCACTGTTGCTCAGGCTGGTTTCGAGCTCCTAAGCTCAGGCAATTCCAGAGCCTCAGCCTCCCAGAGTGCTGGGATTACAGGTGTGAGCCACTGTGCCTGGCCTGTTAGTACATTTTTTTATGTGAGCAAAAAAGAAACCCTCTGCTCCTCATATTTGCAATTTCCTTCTCAGAGACAATCACTGTTTCCAGTGTAAACTTCCAGATTTGTACTGGGCATGTATAAGCATGTTATCATAAGGCAGCAGATTTTACATACCGTTTTATACCCTACTGTTTTCACTTGGAACATTTATCTTGGAGAGCATTTTGTGGTGTACATTTAAAGTAAGATCCTTTTTAAGGGTTCTGTGGTATTCCACTGTATGGACTTTTAGGTAATTTTTCATTTTTCAGAGCCTATTGCAAGGAATATGTGAATATATCTTTTGGATAAATTCCTAGAAATGGAATTACTAGGTTGCAGGGTATGCATATTTTAAATTTTAATAGTACCCACATTGCTTTCCACAAAGGCTCTATCAGTTTGTTGGGGTTTTTTTGTTGTTGTTTGTTTTTTTTTTTTTTTTTTTTTTTGAGACAGAGCCTCAAGCTGTCACCCTGGATACAGTGCCATGGCATCACAGCTCACAGCAACCTCCAATTCCTGGGCTCAATCGAGTCTCTTGCCTCCACCTCCCAAGTAGCTGGGACTACAGGCGCCTGCCACAACGCCTGGCCATTTTTTGCTTGCAGCAGTCATTGTTGTTTGGCGGGCTCGGGCGGGATTCGAACCCTCCAGCTCAGGTGTACGTGGCTAGCTCTTTAGCCTATTGAGCCACAGGCACCGAGCCGGCTCTATCAGTTTGTACTGCAATCTGCAGTGGTGAGTTCCCACCTGCCTTTGTGCCAACCACAGCATTTTTAAAGGGTTGCCACTTTGGTGGGTGAAATAAATTGTATTGCTATCTTTTATTTACTTGTACATTAGTGATATTGACTTTCTTTTTATGTGTTTATTGGCTGGTAGAGTTTCTCTTTTTAGGAATAGATTTTATTTCTTTTACTTATTTATCTGTTGGATGTTTATTACTTTCTATTTGACTTGTAAGTATCCATCTTATATTTTGGATGTTAGACCTTTTGGTATAGATTTTGCAGATACTTTAAGATCTGAGAGCCCTTTAAAAATTTTTATGCTTGGGCCCGTGTGGCTCCCACCTGTAATCCCAGCACCCTGGGAGGCTGAGGTGGGTGGCTTGCCTGAGCTCTAGAGTTTGAGACCAGCCTGAGCAAGAGTTAGACCCATCTCTACTAAAAATAGAAAAAAAGTAGCCAGGTGTTGTGGTCCCAGCTACTCTGGAGCCTGAAGCAAGAGGATCTCCTGAGCCCAAGAGTTTGAGGTTGCTGTGAGCAGTGATGATGCCACAGCACTCTACCAAGGGGACAGGGTGTCACAGAGTGAACTGTGATGATGCCACAGCACTCTATCAAGGGGACACTCAATTTCAAAACAAAACAAAACTGTATGCTTGAAACCTACTCATTTCTAAAAGTCCAGCAGTTATGGGGATTGGCAGCTACCTGTTAAAATTTGATGTGCAAATTTAAGAACCTCTGTAAGAGATTACAGATAATGGAGGAATTTAAGATAGTAGCTAAGTCCTCAAAAACATATATGTAAGTAATAAAAATGTAAGACTATAAAATACGTGTCATATTTGTGAACATTATCCATAAAGGTTCAAAGTTGATAACCATTCTTGGTGTCAGGCTTTCTGGTAGAGTTAAAATCAACTAATTGGGTCTTGGCAAATGAATAGGATTTGGTTAGGGAGATGGGAAAATGTGTTCTAGATTGTGAGGGTGACATGCCCAAAGGATTGGGCTTGCAGTCCAGTTTGGAGTAGGGATGGTGGGAGATAAAGTATGAGAGGTGGAACCCAACTAATGAGGATCTCTAGTACGGGGGTAGGAAGTAGAAATTGGAAGTAGAACATGGTGGGCAGCTGTTAGCATTCGCTGACTTACTGTGCTAGCAGGCTTATTTTATGTTATGATTTGTTTGAATCCTCTTACTAGACTTTGAGTTCCTGGAGAGTAGGGATTTTTATCTCTGTTCATCTTTGTGGAACTAATACCTACTTAAATCATTGCCTCACCACCCCAGTATTTCTTTTTTGAATGGCAGTGTTTTATCACTAGAGTGGGTAATTAGTAACAATTCAACTTAAATATGATAAAATGTATCAGATAGCAGCTGGCCATGCAGGGTGTGAAATAGTATGTCTGAGTAGGCTTTTGACCCCTCAGTGGTTCTGTGGTTGGCCGGTAGGTATCCAGAGACTCCTCCATGACTGACCTGAAAGGGGCATAAATTTAAGGACAGATTAAATACAGTCTGCTACCTGTCTATGGGGCGAATGAGAGGAACAGCACCAAAAAGAGAGATTCAGAATGAATTACTGGGTTGTGGTTTTGGCTCCTATGACTTCTTTGGGCCCAGTTCCTCTGTTTTACCTACCTAGCAAATAGGGCAGGATCAATTCTGTAAATTTTTTAGTAGATTCATTCATTCATTTGTTCATTTGGTTGATCATTTATAAGTATGCGCTCAGAACCTGCTATCTTTTATTTTGTAAAAACGAAAAATAAGAATCAAAACCATATTATCCTACTTTTTGTATTAACTGCACATACCCATTTTAAAAGGCTAGAATGAAAGACTGTTATTAATATGTTTTTTCCCTCTTCCCCCAAATATGCCATTAGCATATATGATTTTTAACAATAAAAAAGATATGCTTTAAAAAGTATCTAGCTCTCTTGGCTCGGTGCCTGTAGCTCAATGACCTAAGGCGCCAGCCATATACACCTGAGCTGGTGGGTTCGAATCCAGCCTGGTCCTCCCAAACAACAGTGATGGCTACAACCAAAAAATGGTCGGATGTTGTGGTGGTCGCCTGTAGTCCCAGCTACTTGGGAGGTAGAGGCAAGAGACTCCCTTGAGCCCAGGAATTGGAGGTTGCTGTGAGCTGTGATGCCACAGCACTCTATCCAGGGTGACAGCTTGAGGCTCTGTCTCAAAAAAAAAAAAAGTATCTAGCTCTCAGCCTAAGTGAGGGCTATACCAAGGGAATCACATGGGACCCTCCAATCATAAGAAATGACCACGTAGGTGCAGAAGATCCTAAGGAGAATTTTCTAAGGGGATAAATCCAAGATGTTCTTCCCTTGCTTATGTGGCTAAAGCAGTGATCTGTGTGTCCCCCCCAGGGCTATCACTGTGCGTGTCCCTGTGCCCTCCACAGGAGTTGTGGACATCCCCATCATAGAGAAGGAGGTGCAAGGCCAGCAGCAACACCACAAGGTGGGTGAGCTGCCTCCCGGTGTGCGAGTCTCTGTCCTTTGTAGGAAATCACATTTTGATTTCTTTGGCTTCAGATGACACTGGCCCCAAGCTACCGCATGGACAATGGGAAAATGGTAAAAGTACGAAGCAACCGGCATGCACACATTGCTGTGACTCAGTACCAGGTGCTAAGCAGCACAGTCTCCTCTGCTCTCATGGAGCTCCAGCCCATCACTGGTGAGGGTGCACTACCCTATAGTAGACTGCCAAGCCCCGTACTGCCAAACTTGGGCCAGGACCTCATGCTAGGCCCTGCCTTGGGCAGCTAGTAACTGGGTGAGCTGAGGCCAGTAGCTCCTATTGGGATGATTGGGAGTTTATTTAAAAATGTGCATGGTGGCACCTCAAAAAATTAAACATAGAATTACCATCATAAGATCTAGGATTTCACTGCTGAGTACATTCCCACAAGAATTGAAAGCAAGGGCTCGGCGCCTGTGGCTCAGCGGGCTAAGGCGCCAGCCACATACAACTGAGCTGGAGGATTCGAATCCAGCCTGGGCCCGCCAAAACAGCAATGAGGCTGCAACCAAAAAGAGGCCAGGTGTTGTGGCGGGCGCCTGTGGTCCCAGCTACTTGGAAGGCAGAGGCAGGAGACTCGCTTGAGCCCAGGAACTGGAGGTTGCTGTGAGCTGTGATGCCATGGCACTGTATCCAGGGTGACAGCTTGAGGCTCTTGTCTCAAAAAAAAAAAAAAAAAAAAGAATTGAAAGCAAGGTCTCAGACAGAGGTGAAGACACTGCACGCATTCACTGATAGATTTTGGGCAGGAGACTGGTGTTTGTCAAAAGTGTGGGGGAGTGTAAGGGATTGAGGAGGAATGGGATTTGCTGTTTAGTTGGTACAGAGTTTCAGTTTGGAAAGATGAGAAAATTCTAGAGGTGGATGGTAGTGATGGTTGCAAAACAACATAAGTGTGCTTAATGCCACTGAATTGTATGTTTAAAAGTCGTTGAAATGGGAAAGTTTATATTTTACTATAATTAAATTTAATTATTACAACTTATAATAATTAGTTATTATAAGTTATTATTTAAGTAACTTTCAAAGCAATACTATTTATGTAGTAAAATTGCAGAAGAAGTTAGGGTAATGGAAGATAATGATTTTCCATGGTGGAAAGAAGGAACTGTGATGGGAGGGATAAGTTCTTACAATATTTACAATATTTATTTCCTAAGCTAGCTGTGTTACATAGCTTACATTTGTTTTTTTCTTCTTTATACCTTATTGTGTTGAGACTTGGCTAGTTTACTGTGCTCTGATTTAATATAAATTGAAGCAGATTTTAGTACTGGTATTATTTCTGTATCTCCTCATAAGTTTTCTTTCTCTCTCTTTTGTAAGGAATAAAGCATCAGCTGCGAGTTCATTTGTCTTTTGGATTGGATTGTCCAATCCTTGGTGATCACAAGTACTCAGACTGGAATAAGTTGGCCCCCCAGGTAACACTGGTTTGACCTCATGTGCAACAGAATCAGGGAGAGGACCTGGGCTTTCCTTCCACTGAAACCCTGAAGTCAGTCATAGCAAAGACATATCAATTATCTTCAGACACAGAGTCATTCTGGTTATCTCGCTTTTAGAGAATTTAGCAGGTAGTTATTGTCACGGAGCTATAGCATCATTTAGCAAAACCTTCCTCTTTTATTTATTTAGCCTCTGATTTTGTTGCCTGGCACTGGGGAAGGGAGGAGTGTTTCAAAGGCAGACTTTCCTGCTACTGCTAAAGAACATGTAGGCGCCATCTCACCTTGTAGTTGTCCTCTTGTTAGGCCACAGTACTGGCCAATACGAACTTTTTGGCGTGGCTGTTTTTCTCTGACCTGGGTTCCAAACCCTTCCTAGACGTGCCCCTGAATAGGCTGTCCATTGCTGTATCTTCCAGGGAGGTTGGTGTTGCTTCCCGTGAAGTGGAAGTCCTCTGACCAGACGTGCACATTGGCCTTGCTATCAAGAGTTGGTCTTTTTTTTTTTTTTTAAAGGGTTTGTCTTTTCTTTGTGTAGAAACTGTCCATCAGTACCCTGAAGAAGCTGGGGCTACAGCAGTCAAAGGCTCGCCACATCCCCCTTCATCTGCATGCCCGGCAGCTTGTTCTACCTGCTCTGGGGCCCCGGAAGGAGGAGCTCAACTTGGTGTGCAGACTTCCTCGCTTCTTTGCACGCTCCCTGCGCCGTCTGGGTTTGGAGATACCAAATGAGGATGAAAATGGAGACAGTGAAGCCAGGTGTCCAGCAGCACAGTGAAGACCCTAGGAGCTCTCTGACGTCTGGGAGGGCAGGCTGGCTCCCGAGCTCTTTGCTTTGTATACTGAACTCTGCTAATTTCTCAGGGGAGTAGACTCCAGACGAGCAGGTAGGATAAGCTGGAGCAACATAGGTGCTTCAGGGCCTCTCATGGAGAATAAAGTCTATTTACTGATGGAAAGTCCGCTGGAAATCTCCTTGCCGCAAGAGAAGAGAGCCCAGGACTAGGCAGGTTGGAGCAGTGAGTGAAAAAGGAGAACTGGCTCGGCATCTGTAGTAGCTCAGCGGCTAGGGCGCTCGCACATACACTGGAGCTGGCAGGTTCAAACCCAGCCCGGGCCTGTCAAACAACAATGACTACAGCCAACAACTAGCCGGGCGTTGTGGCAGGCGCCTGTAGTCCCAGCTACTTGGGAGGCTGAGGCAAGAGAATCGCTTAAGCCCAAAGAGTTTGAGGTTTGAATCTGCCAGCCTCGGTGTATGTGGCTGGCGCCATAACCACTGTGCTACGGGCGCTGAGCTAAGGTGGGGCATTTGATACGTGAGGAAAGTGTACATGAGGGGCAGGCAGACACCATGAATGGGGAAGCTGGAAGCACAGAAGGCAGTGGTGGGAGTAAACAGCTGGGAGCACATGCCACCCAGCAGTCTTGAGCTCCAGGGGGGTTGGGGCATGTGGGAATGGATTTTCTCATTGTTTTTTTCAGATAATCAGGAAACCTGGATAGTTATATGAAGTCTTTCAGTGTATTGCCAACTAAATTTTTTTTTTTTAATTGTTGGGAATTCACTGAGGGTACACAGAACCAGGTTACATTGATTGCTTTTGTTAGATAAAGACCCTCTTATAATTGTGTCCCACTCCCAAAAGGTATACCATACCCCTTGTCCTCCCACCCACTCCCTCTTTCCTTTTCTCTGTTTTCCCCATCCTCCTCCCCCACCATGTACTACGGCATTAACTGTCCTCATACCAGGATTGAGTACATAGGATTCTTGTTTCTCTGTTCTTGTGGTGCTTTACTAAGAAATGTGTTCCACATCCATCCAGGTTAATACAAAAGATGTAAAGCCATTTTTTCTAGTGGCTAAATAGTATTTCATGGTATACATATACCACAGCTTGTTGGTGGGCATTTAGGCTCTTTTCACATTTTGGCGATTGTAAATTGAGCTGCAGTAAACAGTCTAGTGCAAATGTCCCTGTAGTAAACAATATTTTTTCTTCTGGGTAGATGCCCAGAGTGGGATTACAGGATCAAATGGGAGGTCTAGCTCCCATTGCTCCCAATGGGAGGTCTAGGGTTCTCCATACTGCCTTCCAAAAATGTTTTTACTTTGCAGTCCCACCAGCAGTGTAAAAGTGTTCCCTTCTCTCCACATCCACGCCAGCATCTGCAGTTTTGAGACTTTGTGATGTGGGCCATTTTCACTGGAGTTAGATAGTATCTCAGGGTGGTTTTGATTTGTATTTCTCTAATAATTAGGGATGATGAGCATTTTTTCATATGTTTGTTAGCCATTCGTCTGTCTTCTTTAGAGAAGATTCTATTCATATCTCTTGCCCATTGATATATGGGATTGTTGGCTTTCTTCATGTGGATTAATTTGAGTTCTTTATAGATCCTAGATATCAAGCCTTTGTCTGATTCAAAATATGCAAATATCCTTTCCCATTGGGTAGGATGTCTATTTGCTTTGGTTGTTGTGTCCTTAGCTGTACAGAAGCTTCTGAGTTTAATTAAGTCCCATTTGTTTATTTTTGTTGTTGTTGAAATTGCCATGGTAGTCTTCTTCATGAAGTCTGATATCTTCAGGCCAATATCTTCCAGTGTTTTTCCTATGCTTTCTTTCAGGATTGTTATTGTGTCATGCCTTAAATTTAAGTCCTTTATCCAACTTGAATCAATTATTGTGAGTGGAGAAAGGTGAGGGTCCAGTTTCAGTCTTTTACATGTGGATATCCAGTTTTCCCAGCACCATTTATTGAATAGGGAGTCTTTCCCCCAA